>CAUYSK010014265.1:0-83405 GCA_963575035.1 Avahi laniger | reverse complement strand
TATTTAAGATGGGTGGCAGAGAAGTACATGGTTATACAAGTCATGATGGGTGAAGTCTGGAGACAGGAAAGCTAAGCCAAGTTTAGGTTCTGTACCTCATGGGCTGGGCTGTGCAACTTTGGGTACCTTCTTCACTTCTCTGAGTCTGTTTCTTCATGGGTGAAATAAGGAAAACAGTACATGGTCTGGCAACTACTAGGGCCATTATTATTATCAATGAGATGGTGTCTATGAAAGAGTAATTTATAAATGATCACATAGATGAAAGAGATTATAATGACATCTTATAAATTGCAAGAACTTGTTACATCATATTTGTTTGGGAAGTGGAACCTTTAAAAATTCTTGATGGTTTCTTTTCTCTCTACAAGTCCATCCAAAAAATCTCTAGTGCTGGATTTTCAGATCTAATAAAAGCAACAAATTACTTTCCCTTACATGGAAAAAATGGACAATTTTCACAAAGCACTTTTCTGTCTGTCTACTATTATGTTCTCTTCCCTTTGACCTTTCCTAATTCAAATGACAAAACAGCTTGATTGCCTCCCATTTGGCTCTGTGAGGTACAATATTTTTCAGAGCTTTGGAGGGGAAAAAAATCATCCAGAGCTTTGGAGTGATGGGAGGTTGGTGCATGGCATACATTCTGCCAGCCCTCAGTTTGTACCTGGCGAGTTGCCTGAAAGATTTACAGGTATTTACCACAGCACTGTCTCTGATATCAGGGGGTGCTGTATCTCATTGGATGGGTTTTATTAAATGAAACTATAAGAATCTATAAAAGCAAATTATACTCCTTTTTCAACTAGTAACAGAAATTCTGTTTAATCTTAAATAACTCATGTTATGAAACCACTTTAAACCTTTGTTGAAAGGCCTTGTCAAGCTCTCTAAATTTGAATTGTTGTTTGTACATGTTCTGCTGTGTAGGGTGTAAAAACTCTTTAGAAATTGATTTTGAGAAACTCTCCTTTAAGAGAACCCCGAAACCAAAGCAGTTTAGACAAACTGCTGGTTGCCAGGGGCAACCTCAGCTTTAAGAATGAATAATTATAAATATAGGACAGGCACTTGATAAGAGTATGCAAGAGGGAAGTCTTCTGAAAGAAAATAAAGAAGTTTGAATCTTCTGCTTAGGAAAAAAAATTTTTGCCTTTGTATTTTTTACACAAATAGGTGAGTCAGCAGGAATTACAGCCGTGACCCAATTGATAAGGAACTTGGAAAGCCAGACCAAGACCAACTCTATCAAGGGACAAATGCCACCTTTAAGACACCGCAGGACTTGGAGGTTAACACCCTAGAAATGACCCAGTAAGATGAGTTCCAGAAGAAAGACAAAAGGCTCTGAAGTGTACTCAGGGTGCACTCACAACTGTGTCTCCCAAGTCTGCGGCTCAGTTTCCTGCCTGATCTTCAGTCTGTAATGTAACGTAGTTTCAGTGCTGTCTATTGTACCATCTGGACACTGCTTCTCGCAGGCTGGAGTAAACTCACCACCCAGGAGTTGCTCTGCATTGACCTTGCAGGCAGCCCTGCCAGTCATCTCAGACAAACCGTTTTTGATGTTTATGTATTAGTGTTACGGAAGCAACAGAAAAGCCACGGTAACCAGAAATAGAAGATAAACTTCCAGAAGGGTTATTGATTACCCAAAGACCTAATGTTCTTTGGGTCTCTTGGGAAAAGCCTCTCCCAGATAATGATTCAGGTTTCAAAAAGAAATATTGTAAGAAAATCTATGGATAAAACTAGAATGTGGTTAAGCAGTAAACAATAATTGCTAAGCATTAGTAGGAAAGTTGCCAAGATGTATTGGAATGTTTATTTCTTTGAAAGACCCTTCTATATGTGTAAACTTTAGAAAAAGATATTATGTATTTTTGAATATATAACATGTATTTTGGGAATACATATTTAGCCATCTTAATATAGGGTTCTGTTCTTGCTTTAAGAAATATTAGAGAAGGATGTTAACCCCTTCCTCCAATAAGGTAACTATGCCTGTTGTATGGCTCAGTGGGCTGTAACTATGGCACTAGACTGACCTGGTGATGGTGTGCTCTGTTCACCAAACACCTGCAGGGAGACAACTGTGGCTTCTTAAGTGGTAAGTTTACAAACAGCAGTCATGTTACTAGCCTACCAAGATACAATCTCTAAATGTTAGAATTCCACTATGTGCTACAAATTTCTTTCACCAAAAGCTATGATTGTGAGATTGAAAAAGTCTTCCAGAAGAAAGGTTTCTAAACTTCTGCCCAGTAAGGATATAGAACAGGGGTCAGTAAAATATCTGACCTATCTGACTTGTGGGTTTTTTTGTTTTTTTGTTAGATAAGGTTTTATTGGAACACAGCTATGCTCATTTGTCTAGTTTGTCTACAACTGCACTGCAATGGCAGAGTTGAGAGACAATATAGACTGCAGTCCTAAAATCTTTACCGTCTGGACCTTTAAAACAAAATTTACCAGCCCCTGGTTTAGAAGACAAGAGGGTAGAAGGCAGATCTAGCTGAATTAAAATAGTTCTAATGACTGAAAAGTGGTTTGCTGACTCCGTAACTTAGTAAGGCCCAAGTACATGTAATGGGATAATTTAGTCCTAAAGGCTCTGACCCATATAGGTCACTTGTGAGCCCAAGGCATGACACCTCAGTTCTGATTTGCGTATCCTGGTGTGCCAACTTGATTTCCTCAGAAACTTTATGTACTGGATATGCTATGGGTCCTTCTTGGTCAGGTCATGCTCTGGTTAGGAATAGGAAGGCAATGAGGCAGAAACCATTCATGCCAAGCAATCTCTAGTAAGCTAGTAAAACAGATTGGATAGAAACTGAAGCCTTTCTTCATGGTTTCAGGAGTGAAGAATAAATGCCAACCACGATAATTATAAGACACAACAGTGTCTTGGCACACTGTTCTCAGAACCAATCTTAAAAGGCAATTGTTTTATTAGAGTTAGTCATGGAAGCAGAGAAGTTGGGATATTGTTTTTTACATGTACTGGGGCTGAAACCAACACTCAAGCCAAACTTAACTATGATCTGAAACCATGAGGCATTAAACAAAAAATATTACCCTAGAATGATAGGCAAGGTTTTGTCCTCATAGGCACATGGAAAAATTTCATTCTATCTGTTACTGTCTATCTTTTTACCTTAAACTATTTCTTTTCTCATATAGAAAGAATAATAAAAACCAGTTAAGAAAGATCCATTCTAAAGAGAAATAAAGGAAAGAAGTGAGTTGAAGCTGATTGATGGTCATTCACAAGGTGGCATATGATTCTCCTAATATTGAAGGGAACATTTTGATAGCTCCACCCAGCTATCATAATTACCATATGTACATAAGATTCAGAAGTCCCATAGTCATAATCGAATTCTACACAGGAGAAAGCAAACAAATGCAAAAGACAGTCCTTTTTTTTTAAATAAAATCCACAAATTCTAATAAGACCCCTAAGAGCTCCCAGGTGCACTGTACAAAATATTTGAATGTAGGAACTACAAGGGCTCCAGACCAAGAACACACTGAGATAAATGAAATTTAAACCAATTTTGTGATGTACTTGACAGACTAATGCAATATCTAGGCACTGAAAGAAAAACACAGGATGCATAAAAGCCCAGCAGTAATGATTGAGACAATAACCTCTGATTAGTACATCTATACTGCATGGAACATTAAAGACATAAAAAAAAGGCTGTGCTGGAGACACAGTCCAGACACAATTATGCTGAATGAGGACATCAGCTCTATTATTTTTATAACCAGAGCTAAACACGAGTACAACACTCTTACTCTAGCACTGTCACCCTCCTAAATTAACATTATATAGAGGCAATAGGGTTGGTAAAATAAAAATGCCAAAGAAACACTTTTGCCCAGATAGCACGAAGAAGCCTCGCAAGCATTTCTAACATTTTCTTTTATTTCAGAATGAAACATGAAACCTAATGTGGGCAGGGAAGCTGGCAAGAACTTGACTGCTCCAAGAAGCTGACATTTTATATTTATGTATGTAAAAAGGAAGCTTTGTTCCTCAGCATGACAACACAGGAAATTCTGACAAAATATCACACATATTCATCTTTCCTTTTTCTCTTTTAGAGCTGGCTAGAGTTCGGATAGACTGATGTGTTTAGAATGGTTATACATCCCATCTCTCATTTAATAAAGCCTATTTAAAATATTGTCCTTATTAATGACTACCAGAACACAGCAGTGTTCATTATCCCTGTAATTCAATTGCCAGAAGTTTGTGCAATAAATCAGGAAAAGGTTAAAATATTTTTCATGCCAGAATAGAACATATCAATCTATTTTATTTGATTACCTTCTGTAATGAGGCTTTCTCAAGGCCAGATTACCTTACTCATTATAATTATGCCAGATCATATTTTTGCTTAAAATGGAAAAGATTAAAAAATGCCAGAAATCCAGTTGAAACTAATCTAGGTTTTTTCTCCTCCTTTGTACATTTCAGGACATGAGAAATGACATCCTGCTTTCCTTCCAAGAGAAGAGAAGAGAGCAACATTGTTCCCATGAAAAGTAGATTAGGCAAATGGCATCTGGACAACTCTCATTTTATCCACTGATTTGAAAATTCAATAAAATTATCTATAATATTTTTTTTTAAATCCAAAGTTAAATTCTACTCCGATAAATAAACTCTTATTCACTAGAGCACAATAATATGCTTCCCTCTGTGGTGACATTTCAAGTGAATGCAAGCTAAATTCAACCAATAAAGGAGTTCATATTTTTTAAAAATAACAATTTCATCAATAAAGAATAACACAAAGGCATTTTTTTCAGTTTTTCCGCCTCTCTAGAATAACCTCTTTTCTGGGCATAAAAGAAATCTACCTCCCCAAGCCCTTTGGCAATTATCCTCCCTGGCTGGCTCCAATTGTGTTGTAGCAGCTCTGGTCTGGGCTCCTGGAAGTCAGCTATGGTTGTGAGCAGGACAGCATTTCTATGTTCTACTCTTGCCAAGGTGTTTCTCCAAATTGAGAGGGTCACTCAAACCGTGAACAGCCCCACAAGCCTCATGCAAGGTAAAAAGGTCTTTGGTCTCCCTTAAATCATAAGGCAGAACACCAGAATGAAAATATTAATAGTCTGGAGGCGCAAGAGCAGGGGAGGGCGAAAGAATGGTGACCATTAGAAGTGGAGGCAGAACTTTCCTTGTAACTCTTCAAAAGCGTACCTTGAAAAAGATAAAAATATGACACCTACAAGAATGGCTAAAAATAAAAAGACTATCAATACCATATACTGGGAAGGATGGGAAGCAACTAGGATGCTCATAAGTTGCTGGTGGGAAGATATAATGGTACATCTTCCCACCTTTTTTTTGGCAATTTCTAATAAAGTTAATTATCACCTATCATATGACCCAGCAATTTTACTCCCACAAAAGAAAATAAATGTATATGTCTACCAAAAGATTTGTATAAAAATGTTCACAGCAGCTTCATTTATAATGGCTAAAACTGGAAACAACCCAAATATCCATCAACAGACCATCCATGCTGCATTTGTCCTGGAGAATAAAGAAATTGTGGTATATTCACAGCAGAAAACCACTTGGCAATCACAAGGGGCAAACTGCTGTTAATGCAATGACATGGATAAACTGCAAAACGATGCTGGTTCGTGAAAGAAGCCAGACTTGAGATTATATATTGTATGATTCCATTTACAGGAAGTTCATGAACAGAAATAACCAATCTGTGGTGACGAAAAGCAGTAGTTGTCTCTGGCTGGGATGGAGGTTGATCTGAAGGGGTCATAAGGGAACTTTCTAGGGTAATGGGAATGCTCTGTGTCTGGATCTGGGTGATGACTGCACAGGGGTATACATTTCCCAAATATGTTTTGCTGTATACTTAAAATCGGTGCATTTACCAAATGCTAATTAACTTTAATAAAAAGTTAGCATGAAAATGAATCACTTCTAAAACAATCAATAAACATAAAGGACAAAAAACATACTGTACATATGAATACTTCTCAGGTTCATGTGCTAATGTGAAAAGAGGCAGACAGATGGTGGAAAGAACTTTAAAACCAGGAGAGAAAATTTTATAACTTATCAAAATAGGTGAACTATCATTTTTTAATAAGACAAAAATATGTATATAAATCTTTTATGAGACTTTCTGCTCTGAACTGTCACAAGCATGCTGGAGGGACCCCAGGAGTAATTTCTATTCTAGCTGACTCCAAATTATAGAAGATAATCCCAACACTTCCTATTTGAGTATTTTACTCAGTAACTGCCACAAGAATGCTTATAGATCATTTTTGAGCAAAATTTGGTTTCCTTGAAAAGAGTATTTCAGACATTATAAAAAAGTTGTATATGAGTTTCAAAATTTGTATGCAAACCACAAATAGCCTCACGTATTTCACAATTAGTAAACCGTTTAGTAATTTTTTAGTAAATTTAGTAATTTCTAGCAATTATTATAATTCAGCTAATATTTCATAAGAAAGCATAATTATGAAGTAAAGGTATTAATCTGAATATAATTTTGAAAGTCAGTTTGGCAATAAATTTTACCATATAATTTAAAATCACTCTCATTTATATTTTTCTTTACATATGTTAGTAAATTGTAAACAAAGATATTTACTAAGAAAGGCATAATGCATATTAATGTTAATTTTGTTCCCCCAAAATTAAGCTAAATATATCCATTAAAATTGCTTTTGTAGAACTTTCACTGTTGAAAAGATTCTGTAAGGGGGAAGAAAGAGTATGTTCAGAGCAACTATAAGAAGAAATAATGATTTTCTACATACTGTTTTTTTCCATAGTTGGTACCATATAAGTTTAATCGACTTTACTATTAAATTCTACCAAATAAAAATGAAAAAAAGGTTCAATATCATTATAATAATATCTTCCTACAATATACTTACATTGGAAAATATCTGGCTCCCAAAAAAATTTACAAAACTATCTTTTAGGTCACAGAGATTATTGTATGGAAATATGGTGAAAACATTTTATGACTTCTATCATAGATACGAGGAGTCAGTAAACATTTTCTGTAAAGAGCCAGATAGTATTTTACGTGTTGCTGGCCACATACAATCTCTGTTGCATACCCAGCTGAAAACATGAAAGCCATTTTTAGCTTGAGGTCTACACATTAACAAGTGGCAGGGTGGATTTGGCACACAGGCCATACTTTGCTGATTCCTGATAAAGATCACTAATAACATAAATGTATCATAAAAAGACTAGCAGTTATTTTAAAAGTTCAAACATTTTATTTTTATGTTATCTAAAATAGATCTCCCCAAATACAAATTCTGTTCCTGTGTGGTTTCACCCACATCAATGCCAAAGGCAAACCTTGAACTCAGTTATCATCAATATGAAGGTGAGTAGCTGTCCCTTTTCCCCCTTTCTGGTCACTTACTGAAATCCACTTACTCTTCAAGGATCAGATCTTGAATCTTTTCCTCATGACTAACATGTCATAGTGATTTCTTCCTTTTCTAACTCCTTAACATTTAGTGTGTTATGACTTTACACCGCTCAGCATCTTGTCAGTGATATAGAATCCTTTGTAAAAATAAAATACTTTTAATAATTTAAGACCTCATCATATATTGTCTGTTACACTGAATTTCTTATGTGTGAGTTTAAAGTCATTTTTAAAGTAGAAGGTAAGGTCCTTATGGCCAAAGACTGTGACCTCTTCTTTTTTGTGTGTTGATTGGCAAAAGCCTCCTGGTAGTGGTGGTGGTAAGTACTTTTAGGCAGCTCACAGGGCTGATCTCACTTTGAGCACCGTGGGAGGTGAACACCTCAGGGCAATTGGTCTCTTGTGCAGACAGAAGTGTATGAGAAGTCAGAACAAAGTGACAGGAAGACCTTAAAGTGGATCAGTTTTCCACCAAGGATGTGTGCGCCCTTTCCATAGTGTAGAGTTGTTGCTAGGAAGTGGCTGCCCAGCCCGGGTCTGTATTTCGTAGCTCCTCATGCAGTTGGATTACATGACTAGTTCTTGCTGACGGAATGTGAGTAGAAATGATGTAAGCTCCTTCCAGAGCTGTCCCATAAAAACCTCCCACTATCCCCTGCCTGCCCACTGGATGTCAATACTCAAGGCATATTAAAAGCCACATTGCTAAAGAGTCTGTCAGCTTGGATCCTTGAATAAACTATACAGAGGAGAGCCCTACTGCAGATTGGATGTTAAGTGAGCAAGGAATAACTTTCTATTATGTTAAGCCATTAACCTCAAGGGTTTATTTGCTTTAGCAGTTCATGTTACCTTGTTTAGAACAGAGGATCTCTCTTTGGTGACTGGAGTGACCTGAACATTGTTCGACTGTCTGTTGGCATTCATTCAATAATGCTGTAGAGAAGTCTAGAGACAATCTAATTTATCCCCCTCAGTTTGTGACTTGCTTATTATATTTACTTTGAGTTGAACTCAGCCACTCCAGAAATGATTATACTATTGACAATGTCAATATCAATATGCTAATATAAGAATCTAGAATAAGTCCTTTGAAATTGGCTGTATCATGTAAAACATGCAGATTGTCTTTTTAAAGGTGCGATAAAGAGCTACTATAACACAAAAAACTTATGTTTCCCTTTCTGGAATTTCTTCTTTCCATTCCTGAAAATGCAATGCAGAGTAACTACCAGTATGAAGACACATTTGTATGAAGGCAGTATGGACACTGTCAAGATAAACCAGTTCTGTTAATGTGATTGTACATCCTTTGAGTGTGTATTTCCCTGTCAATGTCTTAGAAATTTAAAATCTTGTCATTTCTGATTTCATCCATGCATTTTAGAAGGGTGCAGTGAAACTCAAAATCTTCTTTTTTCAGATCCTAGGAATTTCAATGGTGATAAAATTTTGAGCCAGATTCATTGCAGTTTAAATTCAAATTTTTTTTTTCTGGGAGTAGAGTACATTACAGTGAATAAAAGAGCTTTAAAACAGTTTTTTTAGTTATTCTGTTTTTTATGAAGTCCAAGATATATAGAATTTTAAAGTTTCCCTTAAAAATAATTCAGCTACTCTTCTTGTCCTGAGAACAAAGTCCAAACTTCTAAGCATGATTTATATGTTCTTGTTCAGACTCTTGTTTCCCTCTTTACTCCACATTCCCACCACTATGCCTCTTGTATTCTATGCACCAGACACTCTGAATTCATTTCTTTTTCTCCAGTGTGCTTTGATCTCTCTTACCTCCTGCCTTTGCACATACAGTCCCCTCTGCCAAGGTGTAATACCCACTTCCTCCCTCCCATTCTTTCAGCTTAGATGTCATTTCTTCCTCATAGTTTATTCTGCCTTTCAAAGCCAGGTTAAATGAACTTCTTGTGTCTGTCTTCAATACCTTATTCTTTATCGAAGATATAACACTTTATATTATAATTGAAGTTTAGTGGTCAGTGTCATTTAGATGGCGATCTCTGTAAGGTCAGGGTGAATCTTTTTAATGATGCTAACACTATAGCCTAACATAGTACATGGAACATAGTAGGTGATCAGAAAATATTAATTCAATGTTGCTGAATCTAGAACAATCCTTATCTGATGTTGTAGTCTACCACAACATATAGAAGATGATATCACTGACCCACCAGCAAAAGGACACTTGTCTTGAATTATCTGATCCCCAGGATCACTTGAGGCCAAAGAACTAAAGTGGGAAGAGTGGGATATAAGGCACAGGTTGTCCTTTGTATAGTAAATAATTATATTCAGTGACCAAATTCATGACCTTGAACTCATTACACTCTAACTGAAATAGGAATAATAGAGACTGACTCTAAAATAATCAAAATGGATATAAACACAATACACAAAACAAATAAATCCCTCTCTGATTTGGATAATTTAAGCTTGTAATATCTTTCTTCTAATCTGGACATTTAGGTAAGACGACCCAGAGCAGCAGCGGACCAGACCAGCATGCTGTCCTCCCATCCCCGCTCAGCAGCATGCCCACGGACTTGGGGGTTCCTTTTTGAACTAACATTTGACTCGATCCACAGTATTTCTGACCTTGTATATTTTGCTCTCTCAAAAGAGGTTCTTGATATGGATCTCCCTGTCCCTATCTTAAATGCAGTCTTGTATTTCTAATCATGGTCTTCCAAAATCACCTTCTTGCTCCAAGCTTCACTCTTGCCTAATTACAGTCAGTATCAAAACAAGCTGTCCTCCACATTCCTAGGATGGAGCCTTCTGCCTGCTGTCATTCCCACCACCATGATGGCAACACTCTTGGCTGACTCAAGGCCTCAGAGCTTGGCTCTTAAATACCAGGGCTTCCAGAAGGATTTGGGGCATTAAGGTATGGGGGTGGGTTCAGTGGGGAGAGAAAATGTTTACCTGCTACTATTTTTCTGTGATACACGAGTACAGCAGAACTAGAGAGACTTTAAGAAAATGGCAGCATCACACTTGGAATTCTTGTTTGGCCACAGGCTGTGATGCAGAAGTAGAAAAGCCCTTAGCTCTACACCACAGCATCTTCAGTTCACCAGCGCATCCTCACTCACACGGCTGGATGAAGGAGGCTTATACAAGGGGTGTTTGCCAGGGTCAGTCAACCACAGAGTATTATTGAGAGTGTTAAATGGGACAGTTAGAGGCAAATTTAAAACTCAAAGCATCAATCAATGCTTTTGGTTTACACTGTTATTATATGTGTAAATGCTCAGCAATCCATGGCTGAGTTTTTACCTTGTGTAACTGATAATACTGGTAGGCACCAATTCCACCTTGTTCCTCTGCAGTCCAGAGCACCAGGCGCAGAGTCCTCTTCGGACGCAGCCCTAGGAAAAATAATAAAATTTAAAAGTGAGACTGCAGTTGATTTTGAATTTTTAAAAACTGGCAGGGCCCCTCGTCTGCATTGTGGAGGCAAAGGGGAATCAGAGGCACTCATCTCTCACTGGTATGGCTGCCTGCTTCAGGGTATGGCTGACACAGCAAAGGAGCGACCAGGGCAGGGTAATGGAGAAAGGGGTTCTGACAAATGCTATCTGCAGGCCAGTAAGTGGGAGCCTCTGAGCACATCCCTAACTGGATAGCCTGTCCAGCAGGACCCAATGGAGGGCCCAGTTCAGCAAGATATTAAGTTGCATCCAGAAGATGCAGTTAAGAGGACCCTAAGCAGATCATTGGTCCTTCCGGTGATCTTAATTGAAATAAAATCATTTGCTCTACTTCAAGACAAGGTGTATAGGGGAATACTTCTTAGCCTAAATACATAAGCATAGCTAGCTGCCCATGGTATCTTCAGTAATGTAGTAACTGAAAAGCAGATGCAACATATATGCCTGATCATGGCCAATTTCTTCTCCTACTTGGAAATACAAGATCATTCACTTCAAAATTAATTGAATGAGGATTTCATTTATTTACCTTATTACAGCATGAACAGCTTGCTAGCATATTTTATTGACTTGTGATATACAAATTTGTATCCTGGAGTTATTAAAAGTTAATGGCAGATCTGGCAGATCTAGAACCATTTTGGGGTGACAATGTCTGTTCAGTAAAAGTTAACTTCAGGGAAGCTGTTTTCTGAACTTAAAAAAATGGTGAAATAGTATGCTAAAATTCCACCTCATGAGCAAGAATTAAAATCAATTCCGATTCAGACTTGATAATGTTATTTCTGAGACATAACAAAGGCATACAAATATAAAGCTGTACTTAAAAATCTTATTAGAACGATTCATTTTCCATCTGCTCAGAGGGGAGCCACAGGGAAGGACTGAAATGTACTTTGAGTAGCTGCGATGGACACTATAAATCTCAAGTATAATCACGTGTGCCGCCAACTGGGCGCGTAGTCTTCAAAGCTGCAAGCTTGTCAGCTGCAGCGTGGATGACAAATGCTCCTGGGACATGGAGCCTTTCCGGCCCCCTCCAGGCACCTCCAGGCATTCCCGTTTCCTAAGCCTAGAGCTAAGGAGCTAAAAAGAAAGAGCTACGTTTTTTCACTAAATTGAATATAGTTGTGAAGTCACTTTACACTTTAGTATTTTAACATAATTAAAAGAGCACAGATTTAGGATGTGGGCTGACCTGAGTTCTAGTTAAAGACTGGACAAGTGATTTCCACATTCAATTCCTCAGCAATTCCATTGGCATTTCCACCTAAGTCCATCTGCAATCCAGCTTCTCATCTGGGCCACCACTTGGGTCCAAGTCCCCACCACCTGCTGCTTGGATTGCTGCAAGCGCCTCCCAACTGGTCTCCTGCCACAGTCCTCACCTCTGGGCAAGTGATGTTCCACAATGTAGCCAGGAGGACCTTTGTAAAACCTAAGCTGGCCCCTGTCATTTCACTGCTCAGAACCTCTAATAACCAGAATGTAAGCTTCTGGAAGGCAGGGGTTTATGTTTTTTAATTCATTGATGTCTCCAGTTCCCAGATTGTTAGGCACGTATTAGAGACCCAGTAAATAAGTACTGAAGGAATAAATTAATGCAAAGCTTGGTATCTTGATTAGAATAAAATTCAAAGCCACTTCTCCAGCCTCATATCCTAAAACTGTTCTCCTAGCTCTTTCCCAGGCAAGGTGTTATATTTGACAAAGGCAGACAGATCTGAAGAATCCTACTATCAGTAGGTGCTAGCTGTGTAACCACTGGGAAATTGATCTACCTGAACTTCAGACTCCTTATCTGAACAGTGGAGATAATATTACATACCCACGCCTTAACTCTTTCACGGAGTGTTGATGAGACTTAAATGAGATATGATAACGTATGGAATACAACGCTGTGGCTGGCATGTAATTGACATTCAATAAATGAACTATAAAACCACACAATAGGTATCTAGGCACAGAGCACACACTCTCATCCCCACAGAGGAGAAGGGGCTTCTAAATGCCCAGAAAGGAAATTCTTTCAAAGGCCTGTGAGCACTTGGCAAAGAAGAATCCTGGGGTGCCCACTGCTTGCTCCACAGTCAAACCAGCTGCTCACATTTATAGTACAAACTTAACAGACTGTTTTCTGAGGAAGAAATCTAATCAGTATTGCTAAAGATCACAATCTTTGATTTCTCTAAAAGAGAAGTGCTCAGACTCAATTTAAGTCAAATGATATTCTGCTTGCAACATAGGAAAAAATAAGAAAGAATAAACTACTATTGCTTATATTCTGCAAACAAAAATTCTAAACATTTGTTTTTAAATCCATAAGGAAAAAAGTACTTTTTTACATATCTCTGCACCTACCAGCAAAACAATACCAAATTATTAAAATGATAGAATTCTCTAAATAAGGATGAACAGGCAGCACGGGCTATTCATTTTTTAAAAGCAAATGTTCTGAATATCCCTATAGATTTAGTGTGCCACTCAAAAGTTATTATCATATAGGATTAGTCTCCTTCACATTCCAAATCAGCCAGATGGCCAATGATGTCATATTAAGGTAATAAAGCAGTAATCAGTTTGAAGTGAGGAATGCTGAGGCCTTAAAACAACAACAGCATAGCTGTTGGTGTGTAGCTGGCCCTAAAAAATACTAACAGAGCCTCATTAAGCTCTTGAGAAGCTCAGTACCCATTAGCATGGAACACTAGCATCTACTTCACAGAGAGAAGGGCTCTACAAGGAGGTGAGGAATCCAGTGGTTTAGCAAATACCTGAGTCCAAAGTTTCTTTCCACTCTGATGATCTGATTGTCTTTGGACCTAAGAGAAATGCACAGGACTTCATTCAGTAATTGGACCCTAAACCTAGTGTGGAGTTTGGGCCTCTTGGCCACCAAAGTCCATGATGGACAGCATGGGTTATGGAAAGGCATTGGCTATGGAGTCTGAATGAGCTGTGTTTCATTCCTGGCTCTGCCACTTCTGGCTCTGTGAGATTAGTTACCTAATCTCTTTGAGCATAAATTTCTTAATAAAGAAAATGGTAATTGCCTTATGGGATTGTTAGAAAATTAAATGGGACAAGGCAAATATACATCATGCACAGTCCGTGGCACACAGCAGGTTTTCGAGAATTGTTTATTAGCTTCTCTCTCCATTCCTGTAGAGAACTTTCCAGTGTGTGTTAACAGTGACTAGGGAGAGCATGTGGGCGAAGTAGTGTCAGGTGTGTTTGTGTTGGAGAGTTGTTGTCCTGGTCCTTTGGCTCCTTGCTTGGAAGAATCGCAAGCAGAGCCAGCGCGATGGAATGAGGACAGACATGAAGCACTTTCACACAAGCAGCCTTTATTGCAAAGCTAAAGGTACAAAGCAAAAGTGCGTTGCAGAGGAGGGATGGGTCTGTCTCATGAGTGGAGAAGATCCTGGGGTCTTAACATACTTCTACTTTTATGTCTACACCTTTTGATATGCTAAATGGTGGGTGAAATATTCATTATTTTTCTGGGAAAAGGGTGGAGCTAAGGGTGCTCCCCATTTTTATCCTTATAGGGTAACTTTCAGGGGTTGCCATGTCATTTGTAAACTGTCATGGTGCTGGTGGGTGTGATTTTTACTATGCTAATATATGTTAATGGGGAAAAGGTCACTTTTGGTCATGAGCTCCTAGTTTCTGTGCATGCTCCTGGTTAGGAAAAGTTCCTATACTTAAGTTCCTGCTGTTGCAGGTTTGGTTCTGGATGCTCAATGGCCTGCTCACATTCACCCCCCTCCTCTTTTCCTGTGGTTAGTGCTGCCATCCTGCACCTGTCCCTAACGATAGGTCAGAGGCGTGTTATCATGTTGCTTCCTGAGGAGCCTCAGAACATCTTTGTTTATATAGAATACATACACCCAGCCAAGGCAAAAAACACAGGATTCTGTCTAACTTGTAGGAAAATACATAACTTCCTTCAGCATGAAATACTTTCTCATCCCAACATAGAGCATACCCAAATCCAAATAAATAGAAACAAGCTCCTCACATTTAAAATGAGGGCCAAGCAGAATTTTTAGTTTCTGGATGAAGTCAAAAGGTTAAATATATCTGAAAACTGAATAAAATAGAGATAAGGACACCTCCATTTACAATTTTTAAATGACATAATTTATCATGTATCTCAAATCCAAAATAGTTTGAAAAGCCACAAATTTCAAACATATAAAATAACAGCAGCAACAACAGCAATAATAAGGCAATAACAGTAGCAATAAAACGAAGTGATAGGAGGTCAAATGTAAGGAAAAAATGTGCTAGAATTGAGGTAAATGAAGAGCTCAGCAGTAATCCTGGTTCCAGCACTGGTGCTGGCTCTCTGGTTTGCAGCTCCAGTCCAAGGCAAGCACACGAAAGAAAGTTCTAGAATTGGAGGCATGACGGAGAACCCTGCTTAGTCTTAGCTGGCTAGGATTCAGGTCTCAGTTGAGGTTTTGTCAGAGGATAGGCAATTAGTTCTATAGATTTATAGAAACTGCCCAAGATTCCTTGACCTCCTGGAATTTCTAGTAAGACCTCCAGATAGTGCAGGAAACAGTTTATAGCATCATGATTTTCCTCTAAAAGAACATAAACTATCAATGATATGTCAGAAGTTGGTTTTGGCTTATGAAATATGATATACATGCATTTCATTTTCATTTCATTGAGGAGAGTAAAAACGCTAGGGGGAAGATAGTGTATATGAGAAAAGGTAGAAAAAATGTTTGGCCTTTTTTTTCATTATTCTCAAATTTAAAGATGAGATGACTAAGAGATGACTATCATTACACTGATAAATTGAAAAGGTCAGCTGACTATCTTACACTCACACCAAGACAGGGGCAAAGCAAAACAAACTTGACTTTCAGCAGAAAAACTCAGATTAATCCAGCTTATATACAGCTTTTCCAAAGCATAAATTCTAAAGAACACTCTTCGTTAACAAGGCGTACTGACCACAATGCCCATTTACTATGCAGTTTCAAGCCCTCTAGAACTATATGAACTATGTATGAGTACTGTTCTTTCTGAAATCTAACTTTACAGAGAAAACACTTTCTTTTATAGTAAATATACTCATTTTCCACATAAATGCTCTAGTTCACAAATGCACTTGTCCCACTGTCCTTTAGCAACAGTTTGGAAGAGAATGCCTACACTTAAAGACACTCCTATCCCTACGATAAACTTGACTAATACAAGTATAGTACCCGAGTTATAGAGGTAAATAATAATATGAATTGAATGAGAAGAGGTAGTAAGGCATAGTGGTTAAAAGCATGGGTTTGGAGGTTGAGACCTATTTCCACCTTGGGCAAATTACATAATTTGTCATATAATATATGAGCACATTATAACTGATTTTTTAAATAGGGGGCATGGTGAGACAAAGATTAATTATTTTAGTGAAGTGAATTGCAACTACTTCTCTTTATAAGGCAGGAACAGAAAATCACCTTGAAGATCTTTGCTCTTAGAAGAATCAGTTGGTGTCTTTCTCAGTTATGTAAATAGGAGGCAATTAGGCACTTTACAGAGCATTGGGCAAGGCAACAAGATGTTTTTTAAACTCCATCTTGTAAGCTGCCACCTGGAAGAACTTGGACACTGGGCAGGAGGAGAATCAGTGTGTAAAAGGAGCCCAGGGTCTTCTGGAGGGATGCCTGGTATCCTCACTCCTGTTTCCTTGGATTAGGGACTGGGGATGAGAGACTTGTTGGGTCAGGGTGACACTGACTAAGGTCCTGGGTGCCACGTAAATAAAGTGTCCCTGATGAAAGGAGGAGTCTGGGCTATTGACCGGGCTCCATACAATGGCCTAAGGTTCTAGGGTAAGGACTAATTTCGGCCTAGCATGAAGCCAACTCCAGAAGTGCCTCCAGACCCAGCCAGCCTGGCACAGTGGTTATGATTTAGGGAACAATGGCTGAGGTTGGAAATGTAAAGAAAGGGAGTTGTAACCTTGTTGCCCAAAATGGGCACCACTGTGACATGAATGTGTAAACAAGCAGCCACCAGAGAAAGACATATCCAGCCACAGGGCTCTGGAGGAGGACGGACCCATTTGGTCTGAGCAAAGTCCGAGGATTCATGGACAGTGGGAGGAACATCAGAGGAGCTAACAGGCTTCCTGCTAATGAGCCCTGTGGAGGCTTGGGTGATTAACTGGAAAGAAGATTAAAGAGATGTGATAATATTTATAACCTGTGTTTGTGGAACAGGTCATAACAGTTATAATTTCCATAATTCAAAGGCAACAGTCCTACCTCATTATAATGATTAGAATTCTATTAGCCAGGAAAATCACTATTAATCATTGGTGAAGGAGAAACACTGTGATTATGAGCTGGTGAAGGCCATTTCTAGCCTAACTTAGTTTCCACTCTCATCCTCTGCTTCTGCCTCTCATCCCAAGCTCTGGCTACTCCGCATTTCCTGCCAGTCCCTGAACACGCCACGCGCTCCCACAGTTTTGGCCTGCGTATGTGCCCTTCTTCCTATCTAGAATGCCTCTTCGCCTTTTCCACCCAGCAAACTGCTATTCAGCCGACAAAGCCCAGCTCTAACGTTATTTTCTCTGGAAGGCTTCCCTAACTCAAAGGCAAGTTTGGCTGCTGCTTTCTCAGTGTTCCTCTAGAACTTTCTACATACCTCTATTTTCATTTTCAACCGCACTTAAATGTTGATCTTCCCATTCGACCATGAATTGTCTGAGATTTACTCATTTCCCTTTGTCACAACCTGGACCAGCACCTGACATTTAACAATTGCTGAATAAATATTTGTTTATTGATTGACGGAATGACTAATATATTTATATAAGTATAAATAAAAGGTACTGCCTTTTCATTTAACCTAAAGCATGTTAGTACCTACTCAGTTCCTAAAGATGGTAAGAGATGCTGTTTTTGTAAGACCAAAGCCCAATAACACAGGTGAAAATGCCCCAGAAGCCGGGATAATTGAATGTGCTTCCATCTTGACATTTGCTTTAGTTGCCATCACATTGCCTGCTTTTGTAGCACAGCTGGGTCTAGTCAAAATTTAGAACATCAACAGCTTTTATTGATTGAGTCATTAAATATATAATGGCCACAGAAATTTTCCATCAGCTAACTGAATTACAGGTATTTGCATGTTAAACTCTTGACCGTTCTCTTTAACTTTTGACTTTGATAATTTTTCTGAATCTGAAAACAGTATATATCCTTTTTAAAATTCAAAATTAAAGAAAACAAAAAATTAGAAAACAAAATAACCAATAAACGTATTGTTATATTTCCTTATAATTTTTATATACATATGCATATGAATACATGAATATACAATTATTAATATATACATAAACAGTGATAGTTTTTGACTACTTTCCACTTAAAATCATGGCATATATGGTATTTATTATAATCAATAATCTTCAAGAAAATGGTTCTTAATTTTTCTAGCTATTCCCTTATTACTAGACACTTAAGGTTTTTATTCTTAGGATAGTTCTTAAAAACAGAAATACAGTACTGAGTCTCAATAGTATAAACATTTTTAAGGCTCTTGACACATGTCAGTAATGCCCTCAAGAAAGGTTACTGATTCATATTCCTACCAGCAGTGTAGGAGAATATTCACTTTTACTTAATGTAGAACTTTTAATCTTATCTCCCTTTTTTATGTGTCAGATGTTATATCCATTTTTCTATATCATATTCTACTCATTTTCAGCCTAAATAATTATACAAACACATGCACACACGATCTGTGGTCTATTTTAATTTGCTTGAGACAAATGTTAAGTTTATATTTGAGGCCTGACCAGTTAAAACATATGAATTTGTTTTTCTTATTTAAATTGCCTGATAGTAGGGCTCTTCTATCAATGTTTCTAAGATAATGCTAGTATCATGTAGGAATCACAAGTCTGATCTAGTTGGCGTTTTAAAACATGCTATTTCTTTTTCCCTATCATTATTTAGAGTGTTTTTATCTGCAAGGAGAAATTGAGAAGCCTGGTTAATGATAGATTTGAACTCTGAATCACACTTTCGTTAAGAGTTCTACCTTACACAAACATCAACTGGTGAGGAGTTAAACAGTACAATTTTCAAGAAAATGATGATAAACCAAGTACAAGTAGCAAAACTCCCTTTGCAAATTTACATTCACCAATATGGTTGTTTAAATTTTATTGCTTGTGAAGATCAAGATGTGTGAAGAAGAAAAACTATTAATATGTTTGTACTTGTATCTGGGATTATCAAAAAGTAGTGCATCTCCAACAAGCAACTGGAATGAGAAAATTTCTGGAATTCTTTTTTAATAGCCAACGGTAGATACGAAGTGTAAGTTTTTTTTTAATAATGTAGGAACCATCATTAAGCTGCTGCTTTTAACTCTTTCAAATGCTCCTCTTTATGGTTATGATGGAGAAGATGTCATCTACATTTTCAAAGATTGCCCTTGTGTATAAAATTAGTAATGAAGTTATCTATACTTTATATGAAGTTATACTTTATTAAAGGCTTGATCCTTTAATCCATTATTGTTTTTGAGCAATAATTAATCAAAATTTTTTATTCTTGATTCCATTTAAGTTTAGATTTTCAGACCACGGAACATTTGGTAATACTAATCCATTTTTCAACCAGTTTTGAGCAAAAAAACTCACCTTCCTGAGCACTGCTCTATTTTTGGCCCCCAGCATGATTGCTGAATACTCTTGCTAAGGGAAAATCTCACCATGAAAAGAAAAAGACCATCAAATGTCTCTGGAACTTTCCTCTTCCTTTCCATTCCCACTGTGGCTATCATAATTTAAGCCCTTTGAATTGCTGCAATCGCCAACTAACTGCTTCCTCCAATCCTTTCTGTATAACTGCTGCCAGATTCATCTTCTTAAAATACTGCTTTGAACATGTCACTGGCTGCATGAAAACCTTTAATCACTCCTTACCATCTATAGCAGTAGTCTGCCTCCAGCCTCTTCTGAACATGTATCTCTATCAATAAAACAATTCTGATAGAGATTTTTCAAACAAATTTGAAAAAATATACACATGTATATTTATGTATAAATGACACACATACAATATTGTCAATACAAGTAATTATTAGTAAAATGTATTTTTTCTATATAAAGAATACATATTTTCCTGTACCCAAATGGATTTTCTTATACACTCTCTGGCTTGGGAGCCCACTGGTGTATGGGACAGACCATCCTCTTTGGGATAGCATTTGAGGCCCTGTGCAGACTGATTCCAATCTGCCTCTCTAGACTTACTGTCAACTACTCCTCTTTCCAAAGCCTCATTTCCACATAAATTGATCTCTTCACTTTCTTTCCATTTCTGTGCTTTGCCTCACACCATTTATGTTATCTGGCTGGTCCTTCCTTTTTCTCTCAACTTACCCATATCTCACCATCTTTCAAGATCCAGTTCCAATTCCCCTGCTCCATTTTCTCCTTCCTCTGAACTTCAAAGCTGCTATTTTCTGTTCTGCCCATTTGGCAATTAATCATGATTTAATGAACTTTCTGCTTTCAGTCTTCACACAGATTCTGCTAAATCAAAGAGCCCTATACATATCTGTTAACGTATGTATTAGCATATCTAATAGAAATTGTTTAAAATGGCAACAAGAGAGTTATAGATTAGATCTATAAAAAGAATTTTTGAACAGAAGATATTTTAAAACATTAAATCAGTTATCAGTTACATTTTCCTAAGGGAGAGTAAAGCCTGGAAATAAGGCTGGTCTTGGGCAGGTAGGTAGATGGAAATAGATTAGAATCTTTGAGTCCTTGTTAGATTTAGAATATTATAATAGGTGACTCTACAAATACTGAACCCTGCCCACAGGGACATGGGACTGACATTTATTTAAGACAAGTATTTGGCCTCCCAGGAGAAGGGATGTTTATCTTAAACATTTTCATTCCTCAATTATGGAAAGTGTGAGACACATTTGTATTCTTGAGATAAAAGAAAATTTAGAGCAATATCAGGGGTATTTATATGAAATTTCAATACTTCAAATTTTATATACCTTACATTGCCAAGGTAATGAATTATCTGACCTTAAGAAGCTTTTGTTGTTCCGGGTCATTTTGACACATCTTATATATAAAAGCTGTTAAGGTAAAGGAGAAATTTTACATAGTGTATTAAAAGTATTTCTAGGAACTTGTAAAAATTTACTTAAAACCTCACAGGATTGTCATCTTAGAAAAACTCCCCAAGTTTATCTGCTCTCCTCTTAGGGCCGAGTTTATAGGGGTGTGTGTTCAGTGTGTGAACACTCCATTTTTGAAATGAAACCAAATCCATGCAGAATTACGTGTTTAGTGTGGGAAGGATGTGATACCTCCACTCTCAGAACTTTTCCCAGGACCCCCTGTCCTCAAACCTTAAAGTCAATCTACCAATTTTTTTTTTCTGTGCAGACACCATTTCAAGAACATTATTTTCTACCATACTCTAACTTATTTATTTTTAATTTCCACATTTAACACTTATTAGAACATCACCACTGTCCATCTTGGATGCCCAAGCATGTATTTAAGAATTCTATTCCATAAAAGGAGAAACTAAAATTTTGTAATAGGAGAAGTGAACACACAAATCCACAAATACTCATTTGGACTAACTGTGCAAAAATTAAACAGAGGAAATGACAGAATCAGAGCTACTTGAAATATCAGACTCATTCATTTAACTACTATTTCTTGTCCAGGAACCGAGCACTTTGGGGTTGAAGAAGACAGTCATGCTCTTTGAACTCATGAAACTTACAATCTAGCGGACAAAGGGAGTAAGAAATCCCCACATTATTCTTATCATTATCACCATCACCAGCACCATCATTGTAGTTGCTTTGAATTCATCTAAAGAAAACTGACGAAGTTATCATTGTTCTAGACAAAGAGTTAGGTTATGAGAGAGAGAGAGAGAGAGAGTGAGAGTTAGTTAGTTATAAGTGGGTCCAGGAGGGCAATGGCATAGTGGGGAAGCATTTAGAGCACTGCTAATTTTAGAGATGGCCAACATTCAAGGCAAGATGGGGCAGAAAGGACCAAGATTGACTGAGTATTCTGAACTGTGCCAGACACTGCACTGAGATGTTTCTAGACACTACTTCATATAACTTTAGAAACATTACCTTATTTAATTCGGCAAAGCAAGTAATAGTGCATTCCTCCTTTACAAATCGTGAAACTGAGAAGTAGAGAAATGAAGTCACTTGCTCACTATTACACAGCTAACAAGTGGCAGAGCTGGGATCCAAACCTAGGACTGTCTAATGCCCAACTGATGCCCTTAACTGCTTAACACTATTACCTTTCCAAAAGATAAACTGCATGGAAGGATCTGACCAGTCTTGTGCAACCTCTATCTTCTGTCTCTTTTTTGGTGAAAATCTCACATTAAAAATATAATCTAACAAAGCTATTGTACCTGTTCCTGCTACTCAGAGGTCCCTGTTAGCGCCTGCAAATTCCATCTAAAACTGTCTGATTTTAAAGAGACAAAGTGGCAGGAACATGATCTATAGACATTAGTTTGAATATGTGTGTTTGGTCAGTAGGGGTAAGAGCCAGGACCAATGCAGAGAAGGACATTTTCTAGGATATTGGAGATAAGCAATCGGTCTCTAGGACAGTCAGAAGCTGAACAACATTGTGATGTCCAGATTGATAGCAACAGGAATGACACAATTTTGAACTTTTGGGTCCAAAAATTATCACTAACTTTGAATAAGTAGGAGAAAGATTGGTTTTTCAAGACTCACTTGCATTTAGGGGGACTGAGCTCCAGAAAAATTAAAAATGTGTGTGAAAAATTATAAGCCTAGCAGCCACTTAGATAAATCAACAAAATGCATTCTCTACCCAGAAAAATCTTTTTTGGGCTTTTCAAAATTCAGGTGATTGTGAAAGATAAGCTACAAATGTAAATATATTAAATTTTGTTGTCAACAATAAATCCTGTTGGAAGACAAAAACTCACAATGACATTTTAGGGGCTTTAAGTTTTTCTAAGGAAAAACGATTTTTTTTTAAGCATTAAGGTTTACTGTTCTGCACAGAGAAGGAGATTAAACCAAAGGGAGAGTCATAATTGAGTTTAGGAATAGATCCGGCAGGAGGGCAGCAAGGTGACCGAGGAGTGGATTGGTGGAGAGTAATTACACAACTGTGAAAGTATTTATAGTTCCGCTGATGCCGTGTTAGAGACAGCTGGCCAACTGGGAAGGCAGTGAGGCTGGGGGAGAGCAGGAATCAGGATTTACTAGGTTCTTAACACTGTGCTGTTATTTCTAGACATTATCTCATTTAATTTTTACAACAATCCTGTAATACCTGACAATATTATGATATCTGGGGGTATTATCCCCAAGTTACAGATAAGGAAACAAATATTAAAAGAATGTGAGTGACTTGCACAATATCACAGAGCTAATCAGTGACAGAGGCTGGATATGAATCCAGATTTTTAATTTTTTACCCCAGTGCCTATGCTTTTTCAACTAGACCACCCTGACTCAGGCTCCCTTATATCAAGAACATTCTCTGACACACGAAAACAAAAATAACTTAGGACAAATACTAATGGCATAGGTAGACCATACAGGCTGGACTTCAATAACAATGTGGAAGTAACTGAATTGCTTTCTAACGTGAGTTTCACTAAACCAGCCACGTACGGAGTCATTAGTGTTAAGTCACAGACATCACCACAGCAGGGTTGTGTACTCAAGTCTTCCTAGTGGTATCTACTATGGCCCCACCTTCTACCTCTCCTCAAGTTTCCAGTGCAATCTTCCCCAGGAAAACAAGGATTAAAATAAAGGCAGGCAGAGAGTAAGGAAGAAAAGAGGCAGCACAAAGGCAGACACAAAGCACAACACTGCAGATCCAACACCGTCAGCCCGTTACTTGTTGAATCACAGAAAATGCACAAATCACTCTGTGAGCTGAGGCCAGGGAGCACCACTGTCCCCATTCTCCCATTGTACCTATGCACAGCACTCGGATAAAAGTTGTCACCTTCTAACTCAGCAGCTCTTGCTCCTTCCCCAGACTAACTAACTGAATGAAAATTGAGAATTAAGAAAATCCAGAGAGCAAAATGACCTGAGATATGGGTGATGTAGATGTATTACAGACATGCTTAGATTCATTTCAAATGATGAAAGCCAGATGGCAACTGTGTGTCTTTTTAAAGGATATATAGAATAAAAACATATTTTTTCCATAGATGAATAACTCTTCAAATAAAAACTCGTGACCATAAACAGCACTATCATAAACTCAAGAAAATATGTGGCCACCGTAGTCTGTCATTTCCTGCACCTCCTGCAAATACTGCCTTATTTGGGGCATCCGACAACAAACCACTCACACTCTTTAGGCCCTGCACTCGCCTTCTACAATAAAAGCAGATCAGATATGACGTGGAGGAGATGAGATGGAAAGCATCGGGGACCAAGAAGAAAGAAAGCTGGAACTAGTCAAGCATGGAATCAAAGAATCCGGAGAGGGAGATGTCAGTCTGCCCGGCTCTCTGAGGCATCAGCAGGTGCTAGAGGCCAGCATATAGCTTGTGCTGATGGAGAACAAGTGCCCAATCACAGATGTACCAGGGACCAAGCAGCAGGCTGTGCAGAGCCTACTGGTGCAGGGTGACTGAGCAGATTCTAGCATGGACAGTAAAGTGGCTTTACTCCTGACATTGTACATAGGACCAGATGGGATCCAAAGCCAAGGGACATGCAAAAGACAGTACATAGCCAAAACCGTAGCTAACCAGGTCAGCAAGTGAAGAAATAGTCATGTGAGCAACAGGCACAAATACAAGCTAGACAGACCTTCCATGGTGTCATGCCGACCTTGACATGGACAGGAGAACACTAACTAGAGAATAAAGATGTTCTGTAAAGTAAAATGAAGAATAGCATTTATTGAATGCCTATTATGTTCCAAGTAGTTTATGTGCATTATTAACTTTTTCTCAACTGAACTTCATAGTAACATAAGGATGTAGGTATAATTATGTTTCCTATTTTATAAATCAGGAAGCTGAGGCTAAGTGAGATGAGACAACTCATTCATGGTCGCATATATAAATAACAGGCAGAAGCAGGACTTGAAGCCAGGTTCTTCTGAGCCCAAAGCCCACAGCTTAAGCCTTTTCTCTACACGTGAGTCCCCTGTGTAGGCCCAATGGACTGGGGATGACTCACTTGGGGATTAGTCCTGTGGGAACTTGCTACAGAAGAAGGTGATAACAATTCATTGGATACACTCACAAGACCCCCAACGTGAAAAAGTACACTCTGGGCCAGTCACAATACTGAAAAATGAGGACCCCAGTCCAAGGGAAGAGCTACTCTTTGGCACCAGATTCACCCTGGCTATAAGATGACGGTACGTTTCTTTGTTCACATTTGTATTAACAGACATCCTGAAATGTCAGAGCATGAACAGACACAGTATGACAGAGAATACTGAGCTATCGATTCCAGCTTCCCAGCTCTCCTTCGCTTGAGTCTCCACGGTGTTTGTAAAATCTATTGCTGTGTACCAGGGATCAACGGCACAAAGCAACAAATTGTTCTCAGCAAATAATTTTGTCTTTAAGTTCTTCAAGTGATAACTGACATTAAAGAGGTTTTAAAAAAATAAAGATATTAGGTCATGTCCTCAAGCCTTGACTTCACAAGCGACCCTAAGAGGAAAGGATTGTTCACTACTCACCACCCCAACACACATATGTTCAAGTACTCTGCACGTAACAATGTTGATATATTCATTTTTGAGCCTTGAACCTGGAGGACTTTGAGTCAACTACCTAATCTAATCTTAGCCAGACTATTTTACAGTTCCAGCATTAAATAATAGCACCGGGGTGAGTTTGTTTGTGCCTAACAGACTATGGGTAATAAATGTTAAATAAATAAGACATCCCAGTGTTCCACAGCCCACTTCTTTATAACATTAAAATTGTTACTTCATCCCCTGAAGTTCCCAAATAAGAAAAACAGCCCATGCTTTATTATAAGCAATAACAATTTCTCTTCCCATCTAGAAATGCGTGCCTTTGCCCAGCATGAAGTTTTAGTTCAAGAATTAGATCACCTTATACTCTAAAGCATAACTGTGTTCCGGCTGCCTGTGTTTTTCGGGGAAATCACAATCCACTTTGAAAATTTATACACATTTGTCATTTTAGAAATAGTTCTTTGCTTTGGCTTTTGAGTAAGTAAAGGATTTTTCTAAGGACAGTGTCCAATAGCCATGTGATTACTCCCATTTTGCTGTGCTAATCATTATCTTCCATTACCAGGCTACAGACACCATCAGTTTGAAAACAGCCACTTTATGGAAACTAAAACATGAGTCAGGAGGCAAGCAAGTTCTCAGCGGCATTTGCATGTGTCATTTTATTCTAGGCAGTACCTCTGGCATTGCTGCAGGGTGGGCTGGCTTTTATTGGCTGCCAGGGCCATTGTGGGAAGACACTAGAACTCAAAGATCTAACTGAAAAGCACCACACAGCTTCCGTTAAAACAGTTGGATGCCCGAAATTAAGTCACACAGAAGACTGTTTTGTAAAACTCCAAATGAAATGAAAGATTATGTCTCTCTTACTAGAAGCCCCTCTCATTCCAGAACCATCTGTTAAAGATATCGGTGTATTTGGGGCCTCCTTGGAGTTCTACAGAAGAAACTTTTCAAACAAACAAACTTTTGGAGGGGTGGAGGAAGGCAGGATTCGGAACAGTAGTGTGCTTTTTAATGACCAAGGCCGAATATGCTTTCCTCTGGTTTTCTTTTATGTTTCTTCATAAAGCATTTTTCATGCTTTCCTGCTATTTTGCAGCAGCTTTTTTTCTCTAATATACTTAGGTTGCCAAACTAAAAAAGAATCTCTGCCTCCATGTACTCTGTTTAGTTGAAAGACGAGTTTCAACTATTCCTCGCAGGAGAACAAGCCAGCAACCTGCCACAGAAGTCAAGTAACAAAGGCCCCCTTCAGAGGCTGTCAATTTCCAGGGCCTGATGCTCTGCGGCCAGATAAGTTGATTCCCAGTGTACCTGGGTCTCCCTGGGTTGCTAGCAAGGGTTGTCAGCATAACACATCAGGGATCCAGCCATTGTATTTACATTTTAATAAGTATTTTGTTTTTATTACTTTTTCTTGTTTGTTCCCAGGGCTTTTAAGAAAGCGAGAGACACAGTAATAACCAAGTCATATTGGGTAGAATTAGCTACATTTGAGTGAACTGAAATTTGGACTAGGAAATGAGAGCTGGAATTTTTCAAAAAGACAAATATTTATAAGGCTACAAAGGTGATTTGCGTAGGTTTTATTTCCCTTGCATTTCTTCGTACACGAAGTGATTCCCTGCTGTCTTGTTTACTGACTGAAAAGGGTATAGTTGGGTAACAAACCAGCATGAGAGTGTCTGCTGGATTCAGGCCCCTGACACCTTTTTTTGGGGACAGATTTATGTAAATCTAAGGAATATCAGAACACAGACATAGGAAGAGACTCTTCAAAAAGGCAACTCAACTTCTAGATTCTTTCATCCTATTTCAATTTCACTTATATTCCTTTACGCAAAATGTAACAGTCTTCTCGTTTCAAAACTGCTTCCTTACTTTTGTGGAAATGCTGAGGGCTTTCTGCTGCAAGCGCAAATAACTCCTCAAAAAACCACAGGTCCAAGGACCTCAGATGAGTAGGCAGATTCACTGATCGAAAGCATAAGGCCTCTGTTTGCCCTGCCCAGCTTGTTTAAACTTATCTTCCCTCATCATACATTTTTGGGCAAAGTATTGAGGACTCTAAACTGCAGAGGGTACCTGTGGTTACTGTCAGTGCCTTTTATGGAACATATAAAATAGGTAATGATCTTTTTTATTTTAGGGTCCCAATGTTCAGTGCAACAATGTGTGCACGTATGGGGGAAAATGATTTTGGAGTGGGAAGATTAGCCCTGACCACCTACGAACTGAGATTTGACATTCAAAACAAAAAAACAAAACACAATTCTATGTTCTTACACTCATACAATAAACTCACACTCACCCCACTAACTGATAACATCGTCAATGAAGAGATAAGATTCATTTATAACTAGCATTATTATACGCAATTAACATGTTAAAGCCTATCAAAACCCTGCTTAGCATAGTTTAGGATCTAAGCTATGGTAAAATTTTTCTTGTCATCTTTTTCACACTCTTTAATATTAACTTAGGAGAAGTTGTCTTTGCTGGCTATTCAAAACAGATTTTAAATCGGTCCATGTGAAGTGATCATAAATACTCACTTGCTACAAAAAAAATTCACAAGGTTTCCGAATCAAGTCACACTTGTAGGCCCTTTCTCCAGCCCTATAAGAAACTGTTCTAGTTATATTTTTCTTTCTTTTAAAGAAAATACATTTTCTTCTCCTCTTAAATTAGAAATTGTATTCATCATGGGAAATTTGGAAAATACAAAAAAAATAGTCAAACCCCTATTAAGAGACAATCTTTGTTAACATTTTTGTATTTTCCTTCAGTACTTTTTTTTTACTATACTTTAAAATTTCTTGAAGTTGATCCATCATATATGTACATTTTTTATTTGACATTACAACTGAGATATTTATCTGTGTTATTTCATAGTCTTCCTAAATTTGAATCTGTGTCATCTATAAAATATTCCAATGTAAGGATCAAGCAAATTTTAACTGTTCTTCAGCTGTTACACTTTTCATGTATTTTCAATATTATAAATAACATTGTAATGACTAGTTTGAACATAATGCTTTTTCAGATACTTGAATTTTTTGAGGATAGATGGTGAGAAGTAAAATTAGTCAAAGGGTAATTTTATGGTTCTAGATGTATACAGTATTGCCAAATTCCTTTTGAATAATTGGTACCAAATTATTTTCCCACAGTGTATGAAAATGCATTTTCATTGTGCTTTACCCAGTATTCTGCTAGTTTTCTTAAAATCACTAATTTAAAAGGCTAAAAATGTTATTTTATTGTTCTGAATTGTATATATTTGACTGTTACCAGGATTTAAGATTTGAAACCTTTTTTTTTTTTTTTTACAAATTATGTGTTTTGGACCTTGGCTTATTTATTTATTGCAGTCCTGACGCTTCTTTCTTATTCATGTGTTTGAATAATTTATGTATTATGGATATTATTGATTTTAATTTCTTTGGAATTCCTTCATATACTCTAAATTAAATTCTGTGATTTTCCTATCTGTAGTTCTTAGCCTTTAGTCTTTCTGCTAATATTTCAAAAGATGGCTTTGGATTTCAACATAATAGAAATGAATTAGGAGAATTAAAGAAAAAGGTGTCAGGATAGTTAAATCCAAAATGTAATTCCATCTCTAAGGTTATAAATTCAATATTACTGTTTCTCAACACATACCAAAATTTCTTCCTAAGTCTAATTAGTAAAGATAGGTACATACATTCCAGATGATAGTGATAATGACAGTCAACAAAATAACGTATAATAGTTTTTAGCACAGTGATAAGGTTTAAGGTAGTTGTTCCATAAGTATATGCCCAGCTATGAGAATTATTCCCCTACCCCTGGGTTTGGCATAATGAGGAACAGCGCAATGTAAAAGGCCCCTTCCAAGCAAAGGATGTCAGCATCACCCATGCTTATCTCAGGTCCTCACGGAACCCTTCAGTCATCAAGTTCATTTGGCAAAGGGTACAGATGGCTGAAGAGTGAGTCTGGCAGCACCAGGCCACTAGGGAATGAACATGGGTAACCTCACAGTGAAAATCTAGTACATCAAAGAAGGTGACAACTGAAGAAAAGGTCAAGAATTTCAGGCTTCAGATGAAATACATAGGGGCTTATAGTGTGTAGAATCCTAGGAAATAAAGTAAAAAATAATTGAAGACCAATTTTATTCACCTAAAACAAAAACTTCAGGTTAATAACAACTAAATTGTACACAGTGCTTTGAGGTGGTTGAAAAGGTTTTCACATTAAATTCCTCAGTTGGTCCTCCCCAAAATTCAGTGTGTATGATTACATTCATTTATTGATGTGACAGCTAAGAAAGAGAATTTCATGGAGGTGTCCATAATCTTAGCACTTTTAACTTGCAGTGAAGGAATCTAAGTGAGACCAGTCAGCTCTGTGACCTCATCAGTGACTCCTAAGCTTGCAATAGCCCTTCTTCTCTGGCTGAATAGTGGTTCTCAGGTTCTCCAGGAATTCTGCCAATCTATAACCGTGATTCATACAGAGTTCACAAAGGACTACTTTTTTCTCCATGAGATAAGTGGAAATTTGGGAATAAATAGCTTCTTGGTGGACATGTTTCTTCATTCTGTCCCTTAGTATGACCTTGACTATCCTCTTCTAACTTAGGGAAACCTCGATGGAGGACTGCACTGGGATAGCAACAACCAAAGAAGCATGTCCATAGTTTGAAGGACCTTCCTGAAGATCAAGAAAGTATAACCTTCTGAGGATGCCTCTTCTGCAACCTCTACAGAAAGCTCAACCTGCTTTCTTGCTCTAACCACATAAAATTCAAAAATAGAATCAGGGGAAGGGCAAGATTGTGGACAAGAAAAACCACAAGCCAGCGTGTTTCTGCAAGAAAGACAGATTTTAGAAAAAAGTGAAAAAAATAAATAAATAAATAAACACGCAGACAAACATAGATCGGATGAGGGTGGGAAGGAAGGGTGCCTGAAACGACAGGAGACTCCATGGGAAGAAGTTGTGGAGAACTGGAAGGAGAAAGGCCCCTGAGAGGCTTGGAAACCAGCCACAAGGGATCCAGCAATCCCATTACTGGTCATCTACCCAAAAGAACAAAAGACATTCTATAAAAAAGACATCTGCACTAGAATGTTTATAGCAGCACAATTCACAATTGCAAAGATGTGGAGACAACCCAAGTGCCCATCAATATATGAGTGGATTAATAAAGTGTGGTGCATTCATACCATGGAGTTCTACTCAGCCACAAAACAATGGTGATCTAGCACCTCTTGTATCATCCTGGATAGAGCTGGAGCCCATTCTACTAAGTGAAGTATCACAAGAATGGAAAAACAAGCACCACATGTACTCACCATCAAATTGGTAATTAACTGATCAACACTTAAGTGCACATATAGTAGTAACATTCTCTGGGTGTCAGGCAGATGGGAGGGGGAAGCAGGGGATGGATATTTATACATCTAATGGATGCAGTGTGCACACCGTCTGGGGGATGGACACAGTTGAAGCTCTGATTCAGGTGGGGCAAAGGCAATATAACCTAAACATTTGTACTCCCATAATATGCTGAAATAAAAAAGAAAAAAAAAGTAGAATTGGCATCTACTTTCAAGAGGAAACACATGAAGGTAAAGAGGAAATGCCCCTTTGTTAGAATCTATAGAAATTCCTAGGGCTCTATAAAAGGCAGGTAAATTCTATGCCTCAAGGGTCTGAAGGATTTATGGTTCTCCCAGAAAAATATCATAGAATAACTATGGTTGAGAAAGTACTTATGATTATGAAGCCTGGGTGGTCTTGACCACACATGGACCTGACAAAAGTCAAACATTTATAAAACAATCACCTGTATAAGGATCAGAATCTTAGACAGGTGTTCCAGAATACAACCCCACAGAAGAAAGACTGATGAGAAAGACTGCTCAAAGTTCCAGTAGCTTTCCTAAAGTCTTCTTTTTTTTCCATAAAAAAGGTATAGTCATTGAGAATTTGGGCTTAGAATTTGACTTTGTTAAAATCTAGGATGTATCACTTAACGTACTAGCAAAAGCTATACGACCTTGGCAAGAGACTCAGCTTCCTTATCTGGAAAACAGGAGTGATGCAGTAGTACCAGCCTCATGGGAATGAAGATTAACTGAGAAAAACCTTGTAAAAATGTCTAGTGGATAGGAAACACTCAATAAATGTAAGCTTTCATTATGCTAGTATTATGTACTTGCTTTAAAGTCAATCCTTTGTTCCACAGATTATTCTTATTTATTGTAAGTCTTTTAATAGTTTTTTGGTTTGTCTAGTAAACCTCAAAGAACATCAGTAAACTAAAATGATTTGGAGACCAGTACAATGAGAAGTAACAGCAAGCAAATAACTACATCAATGTAACGGAAAGTTTTATCACAACAGAATGCAAGAATAAACCTCTAGTAGTGAGGGAAATCTTCAATGGTATTTCATATCTCCCCATTCAAAAAAGCAAACATTTTCCCCATGCTATTCTTTAGCTTCATTATAATGTAAATACTGTAAAAGGCTTTTAAAATTGAATCTTACTTAGCATTCTTTGTCTTTTTATGACTATGAATACTCATGTCTTGCCTTGATTCTAGATAATGTTCAGCAATTCTCTATTTTCTCCCACTGGAACTATTTATTGATGTGTAATAGAACTTATGTTTCAAAATCTATTATATCTTCAATTCTCTCTTCTCTCTCTTATTCACTTAGTAATTCTCTAATTTCCATGATCCAGTTTATAAAGTCTCTCTTTAACAGCATTCTCTCTTTGATTACTTATTCTTTCTATTGAGATTTTTTTAAAAAAAATCTATACATTTTATACATTTTATTTCCAATAATTTAAATTGGTTCTCTTTTGTATCTGCATGTTCTATTTCATGACTACTTAGTTGTTGTTTTATAAACCCCTGTTCTTATTTTTTAACTGGTGCTATTTACTTTTTATTTTTTAAAGATTTTAAATATACACATTTTCAAGTCTTCTCCATCTTAATCATGCCATGCTATGATGGTAAACTCAAGTTGCTGGACAGCATAGGGAAATGTAAGACTGAGGGGACAGTATAAGAAAAAAGGTGATGAAGATTATGTGAAAAAGCTACCATGTAATTTCTATTTTCCTCAAGTTGGATTTCAAAATACTTAGAGAAAAATGTTGGAGTTTAAGCAATAACCTAGATGAAGACATATGAAAAATGGCTCACTTTACAAATTCGAAATGCTATTACTAGGTAATCTTTATTGTCCGTTGTTTGGCAAAAGAGCTTAAGCTTAACATTGAGCTTAATACTGTTCTCAGTAACTGTGAGTTGAATGGATAAATGAAGAACAGATGGATGAATATTAAGTAATGATGACTCTCACCAATGGGAAGCCTCAGTCAAGTGAAATGATAATGCCGTCTGTCTTCAATTCTAGGAGGATAGTATTTTTTTTCATATTTAAACTTTCTGGAATTAGAATGGTCTTATGATCAATGTATACATTCACTGAGAAGTGGTTTTTTCAACTAATATTGGGAATTAAAGAAATAAAATATTTTAATATCATAATTATGAAAAAGCTTTAAACACATACATGAAAACAAAAAATGATAGCAAAATATCTGTTAATTTCTAATTAACTAGGAACAACAGAGACCAATCTCTAACTGAAATGAATAGGCTATGTTACACAATAATGTTAGCAAAAATCTGAGTTTGGTCAAAACTGGAGGAAAATTAAATTATAGGACTTCAACTCTTTGGAGGAAAATGACCTTTTCTTAGCTCCCTAGGATCTGAATATAAGAAAACATTGACTCTTCTAGCTAAAAAGAGTTTTATAATAAACCATTGGAAGCAAGTTTATGAGCTTTAATCTATCAAACTAAGAGGACCTTAATTGGTAGAGAAAAAACTAAAAATGGACTCTTGAATGCTTTTGATCAAAATTGAGGTATCTCTGGGGGAAGCTTTTCCCTTGAGGCTAAGGAAACATTTCAAGAGACTTTCCAAACAGAAGATCCCAGACGAAAGGCTGTAGTGCAGAATTACGATGGAGTTATAAATTCTGACTCTCTTATGCCCTAGCGAGACTGGAGGGACTGATGGGAGACCTGGGACTTTTCAGAAACAAGGCATTGTCTCGTCCCGATCGAGCAATTCCAGATGTGTAGTCTACCTTATTCCACTAGCAGCAAACTAACTGCTTTGTTTAGTCAATAAACCCACCAAGGCTCTGGGGGCAAATGTTAAAGTCTTTGAAAAGAATTATCATTCAGTAAACCTCCCCTAATGTTATGACCTAATGATTTAATAATTATTCTTTTGGAGAAGCTGGAAACAGGCATGAAAAAAAAATAGTCAAAAAGGCAAATTGCATATAAGCACAAACAGCTGGTTGAAAATAAGAACCAATCATGAAATAATTTGTAAAGGAATTGAATGTCTCTGATACTAAAAGATTAAGAACACTATTCATAAATACATTATGTACTGATATACATTTTGACTCCTAAAATGTATTTCCCTAAAGACTTGTGCGATCAAATTAAATTCTAACTTAAATTTGTTAGGATAAGACAGATTTTATACCTTCTCTACAGGTATCAACCTGTGAAAATAAAATCTGAACCTACGTACTTATTAAGTAAAGAATCATAGAATAATAAACACTTTGAAATGGAAAGAACTTTTAAGGTCATGTAATCCCAAACATTTCCTGGTCTGCAAATCCTTTGTGCAACTCTGGAACCAAATCATCTCACAGCCTATGCTTTTAAAAAGCCTCCAGCCACCAAGCGACCCTTTCCTTTCCTTCACAGTCAAGCACCCCGAAGAAAAGGTTAATATCTTGCAATCTATATGTCCTCTCTTCTCAATCTCACCTCCACCTTGAGTGATCTGATCAGACTTCAGCTTCCCTACTCCACTGAATATATTCTTACTAAAATCACCAATAGCACCCAATTGCTCAATGTGTGGAACTCATTTCTGCTCTTCTTGATTTCTGTTTGGCACTTAACACTGTTGTCCACTCTATTCTTCCTGACTTTCTCTCCTTCCTTGCCTTCCTTCACATCACTTGCTGCTTCTCTTCTATTTCTCTGGCTACTCCTTCTCGTCTTTTTTCATGGGCTTCTTTTCCCATGCCCTTTAAAATGTGACCTACCCCAGATAGCTGTTAATGGCCTTTTCGTTTCTAACTCTGTACATTCTCTCTAATCAATCTCCTACCATTCTTTGGTTTCAACTACTTGTCTAGATCCTGAAAACTCACAAATCTAGATTTCAGCTCAGACCTCTATCTGAGCCCCAAACCTAAATATTCAGCTGCCTGTTTGACATTGCCATTTGGATATGCCCAGGTCCCTCAAACTCAACACATTGAACCAAATGCATTATTCCTCCCACTTAAGTTGGCCTTTCCCGTGTTTACTCTTTTAGTAATCCATCCAAACTGTATGCATTCTTACCCCCACATAAATCAGCTTCCCCTGCATTTACTATTTTATATAACCGTCCACCAAGACATCCACGTCAGAAACCTGGGATTTTTCTTAGACACTTCTCTCATATTTGGCCATCAAGAAAGAAACAACAACAACTTCTCTTCCTCTTCCTCCTCCTTCTTCTTTATTATTGTAATCATATCAAATATTAATTATTTATTACATTTTAAGCATGCTTATAAGCTTTATATGATTTTTCTTATTTAATTTTATGAGTATTATTATAATATTCATGTAACAGTGTAGTAAATTGAGGCAGAGATCACATTGGTAATTTCCCAAGTTATGATAGCTATTAAGTGGTAGAACTGGTATTCAAACCTAGATAGTTGTACTTAAACACCTAAGGGTCTTAACCACCATGCTATTTAGTTATCAAGCCCAGTACAATTTAATTCCTCAATCTCTTTCAAATAAGCCTCCTCTGCTCCATCCTCATAGCTATTGCCCTATTTAGGCCCCCATCATTCACTAGACTAGACTCTACATTTTATGAATACCAGGATCACATGTGCCTTTGTTGACCAACATCCCTAGTACTTAGCACAACGATTAGCACTTAGTTTATCCTCAATGAGTGTTTTCTGACAAAATAAATAAAGTATTTTCATCATGTAGGTGTAGGTGGCCACATAATTTAGTGTCCAAACAAGGAAAGTTTTGAGAGTGAAAAGGGTACTATCAATAATTATTCTGGTGGCCTGGCACAGTGGCTCATGTCTATAATCCCAGCACTTTGGGAGGCTGAGGTAGGAGAATCACTTGAGGCCAGGAGTTTGAGATCAGCCTGGGCAATATAGTGAGACCCCCATCTCTACAAAAAAATTTAAAAATTAGCCAGACATAGTAGTGCATGGTGCACAGCTGTAGGCTGAGGCAAGAGGATCACTTGAGCCCAAGAGTCTGAAGCTGCAATGAGCTGTGATGATACCACTATACTTCAGCCTGGGCAACAGAGTGAAACCCTGTCTCTAAAACAAACAAACCAAACCAAACCAAACAAACAAACAGAAAACCAAATAAAATTACTCTGGGTCAACAGGAATAAATTGGGACTGTTCCAGACAAACTGGGATATGTTATCACCCTAATAATTGGGCTACCTATGTATACCAGATTATTTTTTGGCAACTCTACATCATTTTCTCTTCTCTAGTCTCCCTAGTATTATAGGGATTGGAAGCATTGAAACTACATTTTCTAGAATCTCCACCCACTGAGTTATGTTTTAGATTAAGACAATGAGACTCATTCATGTATGAGTCCAAAGACAAAAGATAAATAGAAAATTTTATTACTCCTTTGAGTGGGTAGTCACATGGGCTCTGGTAGACCCTAGATGGGAGCTTTTGCCAACAGCTTCCAATTATCTTCCTACCAATCACTCACTTTGGTACTGTAGATAGCTGAGATCACTGGCGATAGTTTCCCGTAGTTTCTGTGCTTCATGATTTTCTGAATACTAGTGGCTGCATCCTGATCTTCCCTCTCTGAAGCCTCCCATCATCTTTATAGCTCCCAGTACTTGTGAATTAATTAATCCTAGCTGCCTTGATAGTTAAAACTCTCAAATCTCTGTGGCTTATCTCAGTAAAAGTTAGCTTTTTGCTCATGAAAAATCCAATGCAGGTTGGTGAGAAATCACCTCTATCTGGTGACTCACATGACCAGGATTTATCCACCTTTTTATTTTCCATTTCAACATATAGCTTACAAGGTTGCTTCCAGGGAAAGTGAGAGTTGAAAAAGGCACACAAGCTCTTAACCAGTTTGGCCTTGGGAAATTGATACTTCCCTCTCCTTCAAAGTCTTTTAGATGGGACCATCAAAAGGTCCCAACCAAACAGCAAGAGAGGATAAGGGAACAATACAATGTTTGGTAAGCATTAAGTCTTTCTGCTATGGGATCTAATTCTCTAAATTAAATCACTTCCTTCTTGAAATAACTAGAATAGTTTCTGTTCTTTTTATTGATATACTATGAAATAATACATAATTATAGAACCTGAATATATTAACTTTATGAAGAGGCACTAATCATTTGTTTCCACACCTAAATGTATAAATATTGGTTTACTATGTATGCATATAAACATATTATCTTATATAAAATTTAACATACATGCTTAGTGTTTATCTCATCTACCTACTGATAGATATCATTTGAATTAATAGATTCAATAGTAAAGACTAAATTAGGATTAATGCCTTTAACAAAGAGAAGAAAACAAAAATTTATTGATATGGAACTTATTCAAACATATATCTAATCATCTGAAATTAAAATGATGTATATTTTTTAGTGAGTGATAATGCTTTTGAAATTTGCAGAGATATAAAACTATCACCATTGGTCCTGTAAAGTCCAGGGCCCACAATCATCATTTTTGTATATAATGTGCCTGATGATGCATAAGGTGAGCAAGAATGAATGTGAAACAGGATATTGACTCTTGAATTTGGTGATCATTATATTTTCATAAAAGCTATTAGCTTCTGTTCAGCTCTTATTCAAGAAACAAATAATACATACACAAACCCATTCATGTAACACAATATCTTAAAACATTTTCCAAATGGTAGAGTTAGGGCAGTGCAAATATTAACATGATTGTAACTGTGGATGCACCATGTATACTGTGCTAGACCTTCATCCTTCCCACGTGAAGGTGATTTTCAATGGACAAGCACTCGTTTCCATTTCGATGACTGTGGTGAAGATGGGTTCATTTTCAAGGATGATGTATCATCAACGCAGGTGGCAGAGCCAGCCTACCCCACAGGCAACATTCAATTCCTGCCTGAATTGAGACATCCATCATTGTGTTCTGCCTATTCTTGTCTCTGTCAACAAATGAAGGTCATGATACTCCCTCCAATTAGTGTTAACAGAAAATGTAATATAAGAAGCAATAATATAAGAAGCAAAAATATAAGAAGCAATCTGAAAGATGGATATGAATTGAGAGGAAGCACTTCAAGTGAGCCATTACAGGACTGAAGTCTCATTCTGCCACTTTTCATCTCAGCTTAATTCATGGAAAAGAGAATACAGAGAAAGAAAGTGGGTGGAAACTCACCCTTATTGATACGTACTATGACCAAATTCTGTGCTCAGAAATTTCACTTACGTTTTCTTACTGACTCATCACAACATCTCTTGAAGAAGGTACTATTATTATCCCTATTATACAATAAAAAGGCCTACTGTGTCACTTACTGAATCAAAAACTTTGAGCAAAGCCTCTTGCTTCTCCCAGACTCAGCTTTCTCATCTATTGAATGAGAATAACAATACATGCCCTACTTCCAGACATTCCTCACACATATAATTATTTCTTTAATATTTCCTTTGCTTCCAGATTGTCAGCTACATAGGCTTTCAAAAGCAGCTATGTCTGGTGCCAAAGGCCCTGCTTTTTCCTCTGTCCCTCAGAGCCTACCTGTAAGAGGGGCTTCAAAATAAATGCTTACTTGGACAATCTAGATCCTCCTTAGACATGTGTGCACCCTTGGGCAGAAGCTACATTTAGTGTAATACCATTAGAAGCTTATCTCTGCCACTAAAAACACTCATACATCAAAGACCAAAGAAGAATAACACAGAAGTGGCCAGTGATGATAAGCAGAGAAGGTCACCTTGCTGTTGATGATCACTGGCACATACCCATCAAGGGACATAGAACAGATCTGTGTAAGGGTCAAACCCATCCACTTTGTGTGCCAGGTACTGAGACTAGGGAAGAATCTACAAAGAAATATTATGAACTTTTGAAATTACTCACTTATGAGCAAGGTCAGTGGTTGGCCTCTATTGATTCACTGTAGGTCTTTTGCCTCAGTTCCTTCTCAGTGATGGAGAGTGGAAAATGGAAACTGAAACTCAAAACCAACACACTCTAGGGAGCTAGAACAACAATATCAAAGATGACAAGAATCATAATAATAGCTTATACTTGTTCTAAACTTCTCCTTGTCATTTGGTCAACCAACCAATGAATACAATACATGCCCTACTATGGGCCAAGTTCTGGGGATATGGTAGTCAACAAGACACACATAGACCCTGCCCTCATGTAGCTGACAATCTCGCAGGGAAGGAAATGTTAAAGAAATGATTGTATGTGTGAAGAATGCCTAGATGTAGGGTAGGTGTTATTTTTCACATTTCACAGACAAGAAGATTAAAGTAGACTGAAGTCCATAGCCTGACAGTAGGTGCTGGGAGCACTATCGTGGAGAAGCTAAAAACCCAGAATTAGATTTTTTGATGAATAAAGGAGTCTACAAAATATGATCTGTACCACGCAGCAAACATAAGCAATACATAAGCACATGGGAGGCAATATGCCAAAGTGGAAGAACATGGTTTCTTTTTTTTTTTTCATTTCAGAATATTAGGGGTTAAATAATTTGGTTACATAATTTGCTTTTGTACAGTGTGAGTCAAAGTTATAAGTGTGCCCTTCATCTATGTGATCAACTGATAAAACGCAGCCTGGGCTGTGAGACTCCATCTCTACCAAAAAAGAAAGAAAGAAAGAAAAATTTAAAAGTCAACATCTGTCAGTTCTAGATGATAATCTACATATTGAATTTTGCCTTTTAAATAAATGTAATGTTTATTCATCTACTAAAAAAAAAAAAAACAAAAAACAGAGTTGGGAGAGCATGGCCTGATCGGGAAATTCAGATGAAACATGAAACGGAGAATGAAAAAGGATCTGAAGTAATCCGGGGAGAGGAGAGGTCGATTTGGGCCGGAAGAGCAGCAGAGCCAAAGTTAACTTGGAAACGAGATTGGGCTGAGCATTAGGGGACTTGAAGGGCTGAGTAGAGCCGCTGGAGGGGACCGGCACTCTGGGCAGGGCACACAGCATTGGCAAAGGTGCGGAGGTGGGACTGAGGGTGGCTTGTGGAGGACACAGCGAGGAGGCCTACATAATGCAGTAGAAGATGTGTCCAGAGAGAAATGGGATTCAGCCTGCATGGTGTACTACAGACCTCCCTAGATCACCCTGGGCCACAGGTCAGAAAGCCTGTGTTCTGACACGGACTGTGGGCCATGTCCTTGCATAAACTGCATTCTCTCTGGGACTCAGTGTATTCACATGAACAATCGGATTGTTCCACTAGACAATCTTTGAGATCCCCTTCTAGTTCTGGCAACTGGGATTCTTTGATCCTTTAAAGCTATTGTGGAAGAAAGGGTGCATCATCTCCACTTCTGTCTAAAGGTTCAGGGGGGACAAAGACCAATATGTCCTATTAATCTTAGCGCAGCTGAGACCCCTGGATTTCCTTAAACTAGTAGAAATAAGCCCGGGTGGTTTAATGTTAGTTGCTGAGGCTCGCCATTGTTTTGCTCTCAGGATTCACCATCCGAGTCGGTGGGGTGTGAGGAAGTCCATCCAGCGCGCACGCCCATTTCTTGTCCCTTCTGCTATACTTGCCCCACTAGTCACATGACATCACGCCCTGTAAAACTGGTCATGCACATTTCTGTCTTAGAATCACTTCCTCTTGAAGATGTTTCCTCACAATCAAGGAACGTGATGGTCACTCTGGTGGGCTTTATTTAGTGCTTCAGTTCTAGGGACTGCAGAGGGCCTGCTTTCCACAGGCAGCTCTCAGAATGACAGGAGTCCCCACCGCCTGCTGGCAGATGAGTAGAATCAATGTGCAGAAGGCATGGTGAGAGCCCATCTCTTTCAGATGTTATTCACACAGCAGATAATCTTCTCTGCATCTCAACAGAGCCAGGGCAAACATGACATCTTAAACAGGCTTTTATACAGAATAAGTATTTTGAAAAAAAAAATTTTATCTAGATGCATTTCTCTCAAAGAGTATAAATACATAAGAAAATTCATCTTTGAAGACCAAATAAAAATAAGCACATATACACACACTCATCAAAGGAAAGCTTCTAAGTGTCTGATTTTATTACTATTAATATAATACTATGCAGCATCCTCAGTTTATATGTAACTGAAGAAGGAGGCATTTCTGTTTGATCATTTTTATCTCTCCTCCTTTAGCAAGTGTCTGCTTTTTAAATTGCCAGCTGTTCCTAACAACAAGAAGAATGACCAAAGTTTCCTTTTCCTGATGGGGTCTTAGAAGGTTTTAATTGCTGATGTTATTACTTCCACCATTGAATCACATGAGATAAATCTTTCTGAGTTTGTAAGGTCAACAACCAAGGTTTTGTCAGAGCTGGAAAACAGCATCTGCACTTGGAAGTTTCTCAGGGTTTCAAGCAGTAAATCAAATAGAGAGAGAAATAAAAAGGCATTTATTGAAATTAAATCATCGGCTTACAAATAGTACATTTTTTCTGAGTCTGGAAGATATGAAAAGAAAACAAAAACTCTGGATATGTATATGGTAGATAGGGGTAAATGTTGGTCAGTCTTAAGTCATATATATCAAAAATTTTTTAGAAATAAGATTTGTGTAGAGTAGTAGGTATATGATTTATCAAAAAAAATGAATGCGATGAAGTTAATATCACTGGGAAAGACAGTAGATTATTTTTCCTCTATAGCCATCCTTCAGTAAGTGAAGGGTAAGAAAAAAGAGTATGCAAAAGCTGCATCTGGATATAAAATTTCAGGACAGATAAACATCACAAAACCACCCCACAACTGAACTAGCGGACAGTGACCAGAACCAAAAAAATCAACAAAAATGTCTGAATTCCTTGGATGTAGATCAACTCATCTCACACATTTTTGAATCTAAAACAAACCCTACATAGTTGCTGACAGCCAGTGTGGAAAGAAATATCACTTCAAAGATGATCACAGCAATTCACAGTGACAAGACAACTTCTATCATGGGAATTCACTTTATACCATTAAGCTACTTTTTATAGCACTTGGAGAATTACAAAAGATTCGCTGCTGTGACCACAACTAATCTCTACACTTAAAAAAATTATTAAATAAAATCTGTCTTCCATAAGAAGAAATAACTGTCACTTTAAATATTTATATATCAAAAGGGACTGGAAGTAGCTCACCTGGAGATTGCCTGGGTTAAAAGTTCTCTGAGTTAATGTTAATGTGACATTTAAGATGGAGTCAAGGAAGGAGAAAAGAAAAATGACTAGATGATCAAGCAAAGGCTCAATGATTAACAAAGTTGAAATTCAGAGACAGAATGACGCTGGTGCCCAGATCAAACAGACGTAGATGTGGACTTCCCGTCTGACTTTGTGACATGAGTCCCAAATGTCACTCCTCCAGCTCAACTGTGCCTGCCTGAGCCAGGCTCTTCTTCTACTTGGTTGTGTTTCTTTACTTTCTTTCCCTTTCGTCTTTCCTTTACCTTTGGTCATAGTTATGCTTCCTTACCGTTTCTGTGTTTTTGTAAGAGACCAAGGGCCTCTGTAGATTGGTTCCTCTACCTCTCACAGTGAAGCTTCCCCCGGCCCTCTCACTTTCCTGTCCTACGGCACTTGAGTGTGGTCAGTTCTGCTAAACCTGACAAATACTATTGGTTTTTACCTTGTGTTGGGTGTGCACATGCAAAAATTAAAAGTCACGCCTAAGGAGCTCAAATCTGACAATGGAAGCAAGAACACACAACGTATGGAGACACGTTGAAGGAGGAGAGGTGAAGCTCCATGGTATATTTAGGGATCTGCAGATAGATGCAACGTAAAATGCCCTTGAATACAAAGAGCAGGCGGTAGCCCCATGGAAGGATTTGAAGGATGCATGTGTCCCCATTTCCCATATGACTACTATCTGTGCCCACTCAGGGACCTGCACCCACTCCTTCCAGGGCCACTTACCAACAATGACCAACAGCTCTTCCCATTCCAGTCTCTCTATCTGTATTACCCAGATTTCAGTATAGTAACCCTAAGTACATTCATTAATATATTCATTCCCTACTTAATGGTTTTTTTTCATTATGAAAAAAGAATATTACTTAGGGATATATTAGATAAGTTAAAAGGCTAGAAGTGTGATTCAAAAGTCGGGCTAACATAACTGTATTGTTTATCCCTCTAGCAAAGTCCATTCTAAAAATATGCTCTCTCTAACTACACAAAGCAACAAAGAGATGGCTGCAGCTTCTGATGACTTCCTTATTCCCCCTCCCACTGTCTCCCCAGGCTCTCCAGTGACTAGCCTTCTGCCCACTGTCCTTAGATGACAGGCCAACTTCAGAGTCAGCCCAGCTGTGAGTATCATGAGTGAATTAGTTTGCAACTAGGGAGTTGTTTCTCTTTTAATATTGGGCTTTGGGGTTTGGGAGATGGAGAATAAGGAAGATCTCCTTAATAATTGCCAAGAAAAATCAGTATGAAATTTTCTAAGGCACTATTCTGCAAGAATGAATAAATAAAAACTCCATAGTGAAAATCTTTAAGTGAGAGCTGATTATATAAGTTGCATTTACCAGAGCTGGGCAGAATCACTGATAAGTCATAAAAACTCATTTGCTTTGATGGTTCAGGACTTTCTAATCGATATGAAAACTGGGGTCATCTGTCAGGGGAGGCAACAAGATAATGTTGTATAATAGTCCTTGTGCTAGTCCAGATAACATCCTCTAAAAGCTAATCAACACCCACACCTAGACCACTTAGGAACTGCATCTCTAACCTCTGTAGATGCTGCAACTTGGGTCAAGAAAGGAATGAGCAGTGGCTGTAGATAACAGTTTCTGGATCAGCTAGCAATAGCTAAACCTTGAGAGGAAGGAGGAAGGCAAGAATGACGTCCCTCTTTCTAGAGCTCCAGTCAGTACCTGGGACCATGAAAGGAACTTTATGAGCCAGTTTCAAATATTCTAAAAAAATTAGAAAAATCATATCTTTATGGGTAAGATGGTACGTGAATAAACTAAACTGGCAAATTTAATTTCTTTGGTCATAGCTAGAAGAATATCAATTTGATACAGTAACATTGGTCATCTCATAATGAATTAAAGTGTGATGGTTACAAATTTTTGTGATTAGCAAAATTTGGAAATGAATTATTATTAGTTAACAAATTTATGTGTTATTTTTTTTTTATAAAATCTTGCAAAGCACACACACAAAAAATAAAAATACAAAGGAAACTTGATGGTAAACTGACTGGGGATCAGTGGTCTTGGCCATTCATGATTTTCACGGTTCTCCTCACTCCCTTCCTCATTATTTCATGCGAATGGGTGTCACACACAGGTCACTGCCCTCATTTTCCAATTCTTGTTTTCTCCATATGCCAAGCACCAGGCCAAACCTTTTGGTGTTTTGCTTCCTTATAAAAGAATTAGGAGGACTTCTGGCTGATTGAGCTGGTACAGAAGGGATCCCTTTATCGTATAAACATGTGGCAATGCTTAGAAAATATGAAATTAAAAAATCATTGTTTAATGCATAGAATAACAAAAGAGAAAGAAAGGAAGAAGAGAAAGAAAGAAGAAGGAAGAGAGAGAAAAGGAAAAGAGGAAGAAAAAGAAAGAAAAAGAGGCAGAAATCCTAGATATCAAAATCAATAAGAGAATTTGAGCTACAACAGAAAGTAAAAGCACATGATGTAGTAACCCATTGGGTTCTGAGAACCCTAAGCTGAGAAAGTTACAAGAAAACTGGTCTCCCTGAAACCCAGAGAGATCAAGTCAAAGCAAGTGTGGATTTGCTGTTCAGGCTCCCCCAATCTGCTCTCAAGACAAAAAGAGAACCCAATGAAGATAAGACCATAATGAAAAACCACACACCAAAACTTTATGTAATGATAAACCATATGTAGTTTAAGCTAAAACTCAATGGAAAAGACAGAAAGGAGAATGTGGCTGCCAGGGGGTGAGGGGAGGGAAGAACAGGGAGTTGATGTTTAATGGGCACAGAGTTTCAGTTTTGCAAGATGAAAAAGTGCTGAAGATGGAAAAAGTGCTGGATGGTAGCCCAACAGCATGAATGCACTTAATGTTGCTGAACCGCACACCTCCCAAAGAGTACAGAATGGACAGGGGGACAAAGTTACAGTGAAAAAACCTTAATAAACATACCTTAGCCAGGTGATCCAGGTCAACATCAACAGTAATAAGTCATGTGGATAGCATGTACCCTTGATATGATGCAGTGAAAATGGCACTTTACCTCTATAATCTTTCTGCCCAAAACACATAAGCTCAGTTCAACCCTGAGAAAAATATCAGACAAATCATAATCAAAGGGCCTCTACAAAATAGTTGACCACTGACCCTTAAAACTGTCAAAGTCAGCAAAAAGAAGGGAAGTTTGAGAAACTCTCAGAGTCAGGAGGAGCCTAAGGGGATATGATGACTAAATGTAATGTGGTACACAGGATGGGATCCTAGTACAGGAAAAATATATTAGGTGAAAACAAAGGAAATCTGAATAAACTGGGCTTTTACTTAATAAAAATGTGTGAATATTTTTTCACTAATTGTAACAAATGCAGTATACCAATGTAAGATGTTATAGGAGAAACTGCATGTGGAATATAAGGGAACTCTGAACTATCTTTGTAATTTTTCTGTAAATGTAAAACCTTTCTAGAATAAAAAATATATTTTAAAAACTCAGTGGAAGGATTAAATAAAATTAAACAACACAACTGAAGGGAAATACAATGAACTGAAAGAATGGATCTGAGGAAAACACTCAGAAACTCTGCAAAGAGATAAAGAAATAAAAAATCAGAAGGTTAGGTTGAGAGACATGGGAGACAGAATGAAATATTTATCTTGTAAGGATTACAGAAGGAGAGACTAGAATGAGGGAGAGAGTATTTGAGGAGATAACAGCTTATGACATTCCTAAATAAAAAAAAAGATAGGAGTTCTCAGATTGAAGATTCAAAAAAATAAAAGCAGGTAAAAATAAAAACAAAAGTGTCCCCAGACAAATCATGGTGAAACTGTAGATTATCACTGATATGATTGGATTCCTCAAGAACAACTAGAAGAGCCAGAAAAAGATAGAGTAATACCTCCCAAATTCTGTGAAAAATAACTGCCATCTATAATTTCATATACAATTGAACATCATTCAAAGATAAAAACAAAATAAAGGTGTTTTCAAATAAAACTTAGAGTTTATTACTCACAGAACTCTATTAAAAGAACTACTGTGCATTCTACTACAGGAAGAAGGTAGTTGAACCAGAAGAAAAAAATAATAAATAATAAAAATGTCAGTGAATATGCTGACAATCTAAGAAGTACTAACTAAATAATAGCAGCTAAAATTCACTGAGTAATTATATGCCAGGAACTGATGTAGCTCATTTAATTATCACAATAAACCTACATTTAGATATTATTACAATCCCCTTTATACATAAGAGGAAACTAGGCATAGCACACTTGAAAAACTTGGAAGGTAACACAGCCAGTAAATGGTAAAGTCAAAAAATAGTCTTAATCCATTTTGTGCTGCTATAATGGAATACCTGAGACAGGGTAATTTATAAAGAACAGAAATTTATTTTCTCACAGTTCTAAAGGCCAAGAAGTCCAAGATCAAGGTACTGGTACATTCAGTGTCTGAGTAAGGCCCAGTCTCTGCTTCCAAGACGGCTCCTTGAACAGTGTATCTTCCAGAGGGAAGGAACTGTCCTCACATGGCAGAAGGTGGATGGGAAAAAAGGGATGGAATTTCTCCCCCAAGCTGTTTTATAATGAGCCCTTATGATCTAAATACCTCCCAAAAGGCTCTGCCACCCAACACTGCTGCATTGAGGATTAAGTTTCCAACACATGAATATTGGGGGACACATTCGGACTGTAGCAAATGATATTAAGCAAGTAATGATGTATCTGGAGATAGTTTATAAACAAAGCATAACTAAAATACTAGTCAACAATAACATCTATGATAACATATGATGAAAGGGGATATACTGGAGCAATCTATGGTTGCTATATTATTTAATTAAGATAAATATATGTGATATTTTAATAATAACCACTAAAAGAATACAAAGAAAATGTATAAGTTTCTAAATAATACAGAGGAAATGGGTGGAAAAGGTAAGAAAAACCAGTGAATCCAACAGAAAGCAAAAAATGATGAAAAAATGGCAACTTTAATAGAAAATTTAGGAAGTTACTAAAATATAAGTAATCACAATAAAGAGAAACAAGACAAACTTCCCTGTTAACTGATATTGTCAGGTTTGATATTTAACATCTAACTTTATTCTGTGTACAACAGAATCAACTAACACACAACAACCTAGATAAATCAGAAGTAAAGGAGCAAAAAAATAAATGTAACCAAAAGAGAATTGGTTCCATGATATTAAGAGAAAATAAAATAGACTTGCAGAAAAAAAATCATTATTAAGGGAAAGAAGATCTTCAGGCTCAACTATATAGAGCAATAAAGCTTCAAACTATATAAAGCTAAGCTGATGAAATTCAAGGAGAAATTTATTTAAAAAATCACAATCCTAGTGGGAGATTTTAATATACTTTTTTCAAAAACTTTAGGTAATAAGCCAAAAATAACTCTCAACACACAACAGAATCAATATTCTGTAGACCATGCTACAATAAGTATGCAAGAAAATTAGAACTCAATAACTCGGTAATAATTCTGTACTTTTGGAAACTCAAAGGTACTATTTCAAAACTTGCATAATGAAGCTAAACCGGTGCTTAGAGGGAGATACATGGCCTTAAATGTATACATTAGAAAATGAAAATGAAAATTAAAGGACTTAACATTCACTTCAAGCAGATAGGAAAAATAAACAGAATAAACTGGAAGACAGAAGAAAATAGTAACACTTATGTAAATTCAAAATAACAAAACTTATATTGTTTTTAACACACATACAGAAAAATGTTAAAACAATCTCAAACACTGGTTACATTTGCAGGGGGAGAAGGAAATGGATTGTGGAGAGGCACAAACAGGTTTCAATTCTATTATTAATAGCAACTTTCTTTTTCTTTTTCTTAATTTCAAAATATTAAGGGGGTACAAATGTTTTTGTTACATGGATACCTTAAGTCAGGGTTTTGATATGTCCTTCACAAAAATAGTGTTCATTGTACCTCGTATGTGAGTTTTTATCCCACATCTCCCCTCCTACCCTCTCCACGTGTCGGTTTCCACTGTCCTTTATATCTCTTTGTTCTTGTGTGTACCCACAGCTTAGTTCTCACTTATTAGTGCTAACATATGATGTTTGGTTTTACATTCCTGAGACACTTCACTTAAGATAATGGTCTTCAGTTCCATTCAAGTTGCTACAAACATTATTTCATTCCTTTTTATGGCTGAGTAGTACTCCATGATGGTGTGTGTGTGTGTGTGTGTGTGTGTGTGTGAGAGAGAGAGAGAGAGAGAGTGTATCACAATTTCTTTTTCACTTGTGAACTGATGGGCATTTAGGTTGGTTCCACATCTTTGTAGTTGTGAATTGTGCTGCAATAAACATTCAAGTACAGGTGTCTTTTTTATAAAATGGCTTCTTTTCCTTTGGGTAGATAACCAGCAGTAGGATTGCTGCATCGAATAGTAGGTCTACATTTATTCGCTTGAGAAATCTCCACAATGTTTTACATAGAGGTTGTATTAATTTGCAGTCCCACCAATAGTGTATTAGTATTCCTATCTCTCTGCATCAAAGCCAGCATCTATTGTTTTTTGATTTTTTTTTTTAATTTCAGAGTATTACAGGGGTACAAATGCTTTGGTTACATAAACTGCCTTTGCACTGCTCACCAAGCATGCCCATCCCCCAGACAGTGTGCACCACATCCATTAGGTGTGGATTTACCCATTCTCTCTTCCACCCTCCCACCTGTTTGGCACTCTATGAATGTTACTTCCCGTACGTGCACATTAGTGTTGATCAGTTAGTACTAATTTAATGGTGAGTACATGTGGTATTTGTTTTTCCATTCTTATGATACTTCACTTAGAAGAATGGGCTCCAGCTCCATCCAGGATAATACAATAGATAGTTCACCATTTTTTTTTTTTTTTTTTGAGACAGAGTCTCACTCTTTTGCCTGGGGTAGAGTGAGTGCCATGACATCAGCCTAGCTCACAGCAAGCTCACACTCCTGGGCTCAAGCAATCCTTCTGCCTCAGCTTCCCGAGTAGCTGGGACTACAGGCATGCGCCACCATGCCCAGCTAATTTTTTCTATATATTTTTAGTTGTCCGATTAATTTATTTTCTATTTTTAGTAGAGACGGGGTCTCGCTCTTGCTCAGGTTGGTTTTGAACTCCTGAGCTCAAACAATCCGCCCGCCTCGGCCTCCCAGAGTGCTAGGATTACAGGCGTGAGCCACCGTGCCCGGCCTCACCATTTTTTTTGTGGCTGAGTAGTACTCCATGGTATACATATACCACATTTTATTAATCCACTCATGTACTGATGGGCACTTCTATGCTTTGTATGGAAGCAGAGAAGACCCCGTATAGCTAAAGCAACCTTAAACAAAAAGAACAAATTGTTTTTTTATTTTTTAATAATGGCCATTCTGATGTGAGTAAGGTGGTATCTTTTCGTAGTATGAATTTGCATTTCCCTGATTAGTGATGTTGAACATTTTTTCATACATTTGTAGGCCATTTGTCTGTCTTCTTTTGAAAACTTCTGTTCATATCTTTTGCCTACTTTTTGATGGGGTTGTTTTTTTCTTGCTGATTTGTTTGAGTTTTTTGTAGATTCTGGATATTAGTCCTTTGTTGGATGAAGAGTTTGTGAATATTTCTCCCATTCTGTAGGTTCTGTATTCACTCTATTGATTATCTCCCTTGCTGTACAGAAGCTTTTTAATTTTATTAAGTCCCATTTATTTATTTTTGTTGTTGTGATGTGTGCTTTTGGGGGTCTTACTCATAAATTTTTTGCCTAGGCTGATGTCTAGGAGAGTTTTTCCTATGTTTTCTTCTAGAATTCTTATGGTTTCATGCTTTAGATTTAAGTCTTTTATCCATCTTGAATTAATTTTTGTGTATAGTGAGAGATAGGGGTCCTGTTTCATTCTTCTGCATGTGGCTATCCAATTTTCCCAGCAACATTTGAGTAGGACTTTCTCTTCCCAGTGTATGTTGTTGTCTGCTTTGTCGAAGATCAGTTGATCATAGCTATACAGTTTTATTTCTGCATTCTCTATTTTTGTTCCATTGGTTTACGTGTCTACTTTTATACCAGTACCATGTTGTTTTGGTTACTACTGTCTTCCAGTATAATTTGAAGTCAGGCAATGTGATGTATCTAGATGTGTTCTTTTTGCTTAGGATTGCTTTGGTATTTGGGGTCCTTTTTGGTTCCAAATGAAGTGTGGGATTATTTTTTATAGGTCTGTGAAATAAGATGTTGTATTTTGATGGGAATTGCATTGAATCTGTAAATCATTTTGGATAGTATGGACATTTTAATGATATTGATTCTGCCATTCCATGAACAAGGAATTTTTTTCCCATTTGTTTGTGTCATGTATGATTTCTTTCATCATTGTTTTATAGTTCTCTTTGTAGATATCTTTCACCTCCTTGGTTAAGTATTTCCTATTTTATTTTCTTTGTAGTTATTGTGAATGGTATTGATTTGACTCTCAGCTTGACTATGATTAGTATATAGAAATGCCACTGATTCGTGTACATTGATTTTGCAACCCAAGATTTTTCTGAATTTTTTCATCAATTCCAGGAGTCTTTTGATGGTGTCTTTAGGGTTTCTAGATACAAAATAATATTGTCAGCAAACAGGAATAGTTTGACCTCCTCTTTCCTGATTTGGATGCTCTTTATTTCTTCTTTTGCCTGATTGCTCTAAGACTTCCAATACTATGTTGAATACAAGTGGTGACAGTGGGCACCCTTGTCTTGTTCCAGCTCTCAGGGAGAATGCTTTCAACTTTTCCCCATTCAGTATGACGTTGGCTGTGGGTTTGTCATAGACGACTTTAATAACTTTGAGCTCTATTCTTTCTATGCCTAGTTTGTTGAGGGTTTTTTTTTTTTTATAACATGAAAGGGTGTTGGATTTCATTAAATGCTTTTTCTGCACCTATAAGCATTTGATGTATTGGTAACTTTCAATTTCTTTTAAACTAGGGCTCTGAAAGTAGTATCTAAAATTGTTAACATTTATAAAATGTGGGTAGAGGATATGTCTGCATTTATTATTCTATATTATTTTTCATTATTTGAAATATTTCTTAATTAAAAAAAGAGCAAAGAAAAAGTTTAAAGAGCAACCTTACAAAAAAGAAATAAGAGAATTTCTACTTTTACAAGTTGTGAGTGTATCAGTTTTGGGCCCTTCTTCTGTAAAAGAAGTAATAGTAGTTCCTACCTTCTAGACTCAATGAGAATCACATATCTAGAACTTAGCGCAGAACTTGATACAGCATATTCAAGCATACTATCTGCCATTATTAGATCATCCTAAAATTAGGAACAGTCTACTGTCATCTACATATCAATCTAAGAAGACTTGGATGATAAATTTTATTTGACCCTACTTCATTTAAGACCTAAAGCAAGAGTATTCACTGCCAATTCTTTAAAATAATCATTTTACCTACCATTTACCTCCATTTTGCTAAGTGCAAATGTATAATAAGATATTACACATTTGCACTTAGTAAAATAATACTACTGACATAAAATGCTGTAGGACATTATTGAACTTTTTCCTTATTATAACCACTGTGAAGGTTGCCTTGTCTCTCTGTGTCTGACATCACTGCTCTACCACAGTGCTCAGTTTGAATTCCAAGCCACTGAGATGATCACCATCAGCAGCAGCACTGCCTCCGCAGTTTTATTCAACATTATATGCCATGTATTTTCCATCTTTGCAACTCTGAGAGACATATGTTTTGCCTAGATTATATTTGATCCATATAATGGCCTTGCAAACAAATTGTCATCTATTTTACTGATAAAGAACTGAGTCCCAGATAGGTCCTGTGATCTACTAGAGGTAATAATACGTGTCTTAGTGGGCTGCTCTGAGGATTAAAAAAGACCATTCAAAGTAACTGGCACATAAGAGATATCAATAAATATTGGTTCTCTCCTCCCTTCTCCTAGTCGTATATTATAAAAGTGAAAATATACAACATGGAGTTCTCTTGGTAGATATTTTGCATTTTTACCAAAAACCTTTGCTTTATAATAAGTTTAACCACAGTTTTTTGTGACAGCACACTATAAGTTTGTAGAAAGGTAATCAGTTCAAAAATTCCTCTATTCAACTCTCCATTTGTGACCAAAAATGACATTAAAATGACTTCATCTAAAATTATTCAACTATAAAAGATGAGTTCATACTTTCTTTCAGAAAAGGAATAATTCCAATATGAAACACTTCATAAAATATTTCTTTGTTCTGATATGCTGCCTGAAACAAGTGAATATGGGATGGCTAGATGGATCTATGGCCTATGGTGATGAGAGCAGAAATATAGCCTTTAAAACACTTCCTGAATTATATTTTCCCACACATATTAATCAAACCAATAACTCAACAGTTTCAATTGCATTTTAAATATATTCCTTTTTAAAGGTGCCATTATTACAGAGAAAGGAAAATAATATAACCATCACTAGTCATCATTCTTGGTTTTTTTAAGAATGAGCATCTTCTTAGAATGCCTGGAAATTGTAAGGTTTTGACTACATTAAAAACAGAAATATTTTTTAAGAATTCAGTTACCACAGTAAGTTGTAAACAGTAAGCACTAGATTTGATTCTTTGTTTTCTCTGCCTTGATTTTTTTTTTCTGTATCTCAACAAACTTACTTTGTAGCAAATTATGTTGCCCTCAACAGGTATTTCTGTTTTTACTATTCTTTTCTTCAGCACTGTTACAAATCTTTCTATATACACTGTTACTTAGGTTAAGGACATTGAAAGAGATAGTAAAGGGGATGGGAAAAAATGATTTCTACATCCTCACACTGGGAGTGTTATTAGATTTTTAAGTGTGCACCACATTTATGAAGCATCTAGTAAGTGCTCTTCACTATAGCAATGAGGAGAGAATCAGCCTAATATATTAGCCTTACATACACTCATGGATGGTGGCTATAGTGGGGTGAAGGTTTGTGAGTTTGGTTCATCAGAGTCAACTACTGTTCTTTCATTTTGAGGGATTTTCCACTGTGGGAACGGCCCTGGCCAAGCTGAACTGTGCGACAGGGTGCAGACGTGACCATGTGAGAGCTAAGAGTCTATCCTGGAATTATATTCTCTGCTGGAATGTCCATACTTGTTGTTTTGGCCATTAGCATCTAATAATATTGGTTACTTTTATTGATGGCTTAGTGGCGGCCAGATACTATTGTCTAAATTATTTCAAATAATCCTATCAACTATGTAAGATAAATTGTTCCCATTATAAAGAGGAGGAAACTGAGATATAAAAAGTTAAATAATTTTCCCTGGGTAATAGAGCTACTAAGTAGCACAGCAGGATTTGAATCTGAGGTATTCTAACATAGAGCATATGCTTATGCTGCTATCCATGCTGCCTCTCATTTACTCAAGATTTTGAGTTATTTAAGGAAGGCTTAAGGAAAGAGGACTTAATGGGTTGAAAAGTCAGTGAGATCTTGGTCACGTCGTATAGTCTGGAAATGCTGGTGTAGGGCAAGAATATGGGCTGACTATTGGTTCATCAATGATGGTTATCTAATATCTAATACAAGGAGGGCTTTAGGAGGATTACGAGTACTCTTAGAATCGATAACTTCTTTCAATACATTCTTTACCCTGTGACACACCCAGCAGAAACTCTCTGTTCCCAATGCTTGCTTTGGAGAATGTTCATGGGAGTGGAGAGTTTATTAAGAATAAACTAAACTCTTATGTTCCAGGACAACTTTTAAAAGCCAGTTAACAATAAAGGTCCAATTAGATGTTCATAGCATATTTTCTTGTTTCTTTGCAGACCTTTGTTTTTAGGCAAGTTTACTGGAACAGAATTCATTAGAAGCTGGGTAAACCACAGCTTTTGTAAAATGCAGCATTAGCATGATGCAGAGACATGTGTAGGTGAAGAAAACAGCAGCCCTGGAAACCCCATCACTTCCTCTTTGGTATATTTAGCACAGGAAGGTGGAAGCTGGCTCATCCACCACACGCAAAGACAATTTGCTTAATAACTCCAAAACTGTGGTTTTCCAGGCTCACTCAGTATAGCTGGGATCTCCCTGCTCTACTTTTCTGTGTGTCCATTCTATTTATCACAGCACTTTAGAAGTTAAAACGAAAACCAACTCACTGTCTTTTGGAAAGAAGCAATCCCATGCTTAAAATTTTCAGTGGTTCCTGCTGCCTATGGCACCAACTCCAAATTTTAGCTTTGCATTCAGTGCAAACTGACTCTCACCTTTCATTTGTCTCATTTCCTACCATTCCTCAGTCGCTTATTGCTCTAGAGTTACAAAAACACCCTCCTCTCCTCAAACTATGTACTTTGATGAGTTCTAATTTTGTTCTCTTTTCTCCCACTTCCTTCCTTTTCAAGACTTAGCTCAAATGTCTCTGTGTGAAGCCACTGTTGTCTGACTGTGAGCTCCCCGATGGAAGGAACCGTGTCCTGTCCATTTTATGTGCCTGATATGAAGTAGGTACTCAATGTTTGTTATTGAAACAGGATATCCCCTTGTGAGGCAAGTTGTGCAAAACCATGATGATACTGTTTTAATGAAGCAGCCTAGGTTTTCCAGACAGCCATACCCTCGACTTGTATGTATTCCACTCTTGGGTGGGAGGAAATCCACTGGGGCACTAAGGAGACTATTATTAAACCTTCCCATGACTCCTCTTCTCCAGGATAAATAATACCAATTTCTTAAGCTTCTACTTTCCTTTACCACCGCATTGCTTCACTTTCTAAGGCATGCAGGCCAAACCACGGTATGTGGGGGAGAAAGCTGAGCATGCTATAGAAAAAGGGGGCCATGAGACTCACATGTCCTCTCACAGCATTCGTCTGCCACCCCTCAAGACTCTATCAGACAGGAAGGGATTGGTCACGATGCTGCATGCCACTGGGCCTGGGTTACATCTACTAATGGTATATTCTAACCAAATGATAAAATAATGACAGTAATATTCATGTAGGCTAAGCCTCTAAAATGACTATGGAATCTCCCATGTCACATCAAAACTAAAAGATCACATTCTAAGTGATTCATTTTTAACAAATCTTACTATATCTCACATATTTTATGAATCAATCTACATACCATTTGTCTTTTTACACATGCCAGTAGAAATGCCTATATTAGTTAGCTGAATGAGACATAAGGATGCTAAGTGTGTTAGTAAAACTTATAAATGTGTTCAAATCTCAGGAAAAGTTCTCAGCAATTCCCAGATGAAAAAAAAATATGTATCTGTCATAGGTATTATGGAAAAGTCCAATACTACGTAACTTGTCACTACAGGAAATAACATATCTGAATAAAAAATGAGAAGATCATCCTCTAAAGCACATGAGAAGGAGTCACAAATGCCCCATGATTATAAACCTACATTTAGAAGTAACAACAAAAAAAAAGGGGGGGGGGAGGAAAGGAGAGAACCAATTCTTAAAGTTCCTAATTCTTCTATTGTTTTAGGTATTTGCCTTACTTAGTGTAATTACAAAAAGTCAAGACCAAAATTTTTCAGAAAAAAGAAAACAACTATCTACACATTAAAATTTAAATTAATAAAAATGAAATTTAATATTGGAAATTTTTTTGTGTCTTAAAACAAGTTAATTTCCTGAACAGCATCATATGCAGATGTATTATTCTCTAAAAATATTGAGCACAGTGATTTTAAGGGCCATTAGTCTCCCTTCCTGTGTTCACAAAATAAGTGTGGAGACAGAGCATCCAAAATGGGAGTAGGGAGAGTTCATGGAATGTTTTAAGACAAAAGTTCCTTCTAGAAAAGAAAAATCTACTAAATTGAGATTCATTTGGGGCCATAGAAAAACATGGTAGAAAGAGCTCTTACCATATTTCAAATATTTCCAATAATACTATATTAATTTTACATAAAATAGACTCAGATTGTGTGGATAAGAAGTCAGTTGCTGGCTAGAATTTGAAGTTGGGTGGATGCAAATACTCTTCAAGGAGAAATACAAGAACAAGCTCTACCATACCAATTACAGAACCATCACATGGTTCTAACCTTGTCAATATTCTGGCGACTGCAAACTCCACAAGGTTGCTTAGAAAATCTAGAATGAAAACAAATCCAAGGTCATTTACATTCAGTTTCAGAAGCACATCTGAGCAAGTATTCTTGGATTCTTCTTCAGTTCTGCTACTACCAACAATCCCTAGGGTAGTATGTCCCCAAGAATAGTGTACCAATGGAAAATTCTCCTGGCAAATGTTTCTGATGAATAAAGCAATCATCAAGAGGGAGTTTCTCAAACTTACTTGACAGTAGGACACTTTTTTTTTCTTTTTGTGTAACATCTCTTGATACTCTGAGGAAGAGTGTTCATAGAAACAGACTGGGGATACTGTTATAGTAAGAAGTATTATAAAGTACTTAATAGTAGTGCGTATGGTGTCAGGATGCCTGTATTTAAGTTTTTTAAGTTGAGCAGGGTACTTAGATTTGCTCTGCTTCAGTTTCCTCATCTGTAAAATGGATATAACAAGAGTTATCTACTTCTTGGACTACTGTCAGGAAGAAAAGAGAACATGTACATACCTAGTGAAGTGCTTAGCACAATGCCTAGAGCAGAGGAATATTTAGTAACTGCTAGCTCTTAGTATTTTTATTATACCAAGAGGTATGGCTAAGCCCAAGGGGAGGTCCTAAGAGAGATTTTCTTTCTAGGTCTGGGTTAGTTCCAAATTGGTTTCAGGGCTCCAGCTGTCTCTAGCTCTACCTTTTAGGTTTCCATTTCACTGGAAGCTATTCATTCCGTTCCCTTAGTTACTCTGGATTGGATTTCCCAGGGTTTTTCCAATGCAGAGCTGACCAGGGCCTTGAAGAAGGAAACCCTCTTCCCAAATGGGACCCCACTTTTAAGAGACAACCCACTGCACTGGAAATGGCTACATAAAGCTCTAGCTACAGTGGAACTTACATCAAAGACTTGGCATGCATTTGGCTGTGTTCACTGGTATATTCCAGGCCAAGTAGGCTTGGTGACTCCTTCACGACTCTTCCTACTTTCCTACCTCTGCTCTGTTAACGGAGTGTTTATGGTAATAGCAATACCAAGAATCTTTCTTTTCTTTTCTTTTTTTGGAGGGGTGCTTTTGAGGGCTTTTTCTTGATTATTGAAGTAACACAAAATTATTACACAAAAGTCTAACATTATGTGAATATATCAGGTAAAAACTGAGAAACTCCTATAATTCCACGACCTCTCCCTCCTCTCACCATCTCGGAACTGCTACTATCAACAACTGTCTCCTCATTTTTAATGATGTGCAGAACTGAAAGCTCTATACTCTGCTGGGAATTTTTTATTCTGCTCTTTTTGTTTCAGGAGTTTCTATTTATCTTTATAAAAGAAAGCTCAAATATCACCTTAGTGAAGTTGCCCTGACCCAGACAAGCCATGCTGATGTCTCTCTTCACCGGGTGCCCAAAGTCATTTGTACATACTACATTTAGAGAACTGACAACTATTTCATTGCATTTTTTGAATTAAATGTCTCTCCTGTTTCAAGGTCTTTAAAGGCCATGTCTCCTTCCTCTTTAGTACAATGCATCTGGTACACAAATATGCAGTTAATGCACAACAGATATTTGTTGAGTAAATGCGTGAAATAACATAAAAATAAAATATTTTTCTAAGAGATGGACTTTTAAGCTCTTTAATAATCATGGTCAGGATGCTCACATTCACATTTTTCTAGAAATATCTTGCTTATATATCCCACATTTCAACCTCCAGATAATGCTGTTAATTCTCATTTATTTTATTTATTTAGGGCTGAAAACTCAAAATTATAACTTCACAGAAAATGATAAAGTTCAAGGAATTTGAGGATGACTGGTAGTTTATTTTTCAAGTGCCAAATGAACATTTTGAAGCATAGCACGTTTGGCCATAGGCTTTGTCCACTGATACCAAAATATTCCAGGAAATGACATTGCAAATAAACAGTTTCAAGTCTAGTAAACCACAAACACAAAAAAGTATTCAATAGCACTTGATGGCAAATAGCTTTCTGTTGACAGTTATTCAGGAATGACTGATTATATTTACAAAGCACAAATATCTCTGTTAGATTAATTGAATATAATTTAAGCTGATGGCTTTGGCAAAACAGTGAATCTCTAAGAGCAGTGAAAGAGGAAGGCAAGGAGAATATACCAGAAAGATGAATCTTAGAAAAATATTCCCAAATACCATAGAACCCCACTGGACCAACACTTCAAATTAACAAGCCCCACTGAGGGACTCTGACATGCATGCTGTATGACAAATCGTCCAAGGAACAGCATCCAAAAGGAGCCTCATTTTTCTTGGAAAAAGAGATTTCCCCAGAGTTTTCATATTTCACCATCTACACTGTGTGGGCTCAATGTAATTAAGTAACATAATTATGAACCCATTTCTTGGTCTCAAGCCCAAGGCCCTATGTCTTGATCAAATATATTAGCAATTTTCATCTATTAATAGAACTCATGTCATATGTTAGACCCAGCTCTTCATATTAAAATACCTAGGCAATCTACACATAGAAATCCACAATCAATGTTAAGATTAAAGAGTAAGACTCAGAGGGGGCAGTCATAGGAAGCAGGATGCAGAGTGGACACTGGGCATGCAACATGAGCATGGAACACGTGGAAGAGGAATTGACCAGGAGGAATTTAAGACTCCTGAAAACTTAGTATGAAAATGAAAAAAAGTGGAGGGAGCACCAGGTTTCCATCGTGCAAGGGAGTAAGGGGAGAGGATACATACAATAGTAAAGGGAAAGGATATTTTAGGGATACCATAGCAGCTAGCCCTAGAGTTACGTAAGTATAACTAATGTAAGTTAGGAGGCAAAGTGATCACTAACAGGGGTGTAAAAAAATTATCTTCTCTTATATAAAAATAAGATAATAATAAGAGTTCTGCTTATTAAGTTATAAAAGTTAACATTTATTGAGAACTTGGATTGGGTCAGGCCCTTCTCTAAGTATATTACGTAAACAGTTTCTTTAATTTTCAAAGCAACACTATGTGATTGGAACTATTCTTATACCTATTTCACAGATGAGAAAACTGAGGCACAGAGAGGCAAAGTAACTTGCCCGAGGCCACACAGTTAGGAAGTTGCAGAACTGAGATTTGAACTTAGGCAGTCTGGTTCCAGATTCCTGTAGATTTCTTTTTTTCTTATTTCAGCATATTATGGGGGTACAGATGTTTAGGTTATGTATGTTGCCCTTGCTCCCCCCTCAAGTCTGAGTTTCCAGTATGTCCATCCCTTGGATGGTGCACATTGCACTCTCTATGCATATACTCGTCCCCTCCTCCGCCCTTCCCCCTCCCCCTTGCCCAACATCCTGTAGATTTTTAACAGTATACTATGCTGCTTCATAACACTACTAAAAGGAAATATTACTCTTCATTTTAGAATTTTAATAATATGTTTACATAAGTTTTCAGAAATCTTTTAGAGACTTAAGTCCTGAATGGAAGAGACTGATCACTAGCTATCAAAAGCAACTGAAGTCAATGTACTTTCAGAGCTGGAAAAAGATACTCAATTCACCTTTGCATGGTGTTTGACATTTACCCATGCAATTGAATTCAACTCAATTAACAGCAATTTAGGATCCCATTTTGAGTACCAAAGAAGTAAGATTCAAAGCTTAGAGAAGATAAGATTTTTCTTCTAATCTAAAGTAAATAAAATACTCTGGAAACTTACAGTTGAATAGAGATGAGGAAAATTAAGTCCAGAGAGTTCAAATGACTTGCTTGAGCCCAAAAATGTAGTCTGTAGAACAGATTAACCTAAAACCCAACTCAGACAGGTCTAGTTTCTCTTTTATTTCACCACTCCAATGAAGCTAGTTGAACACATTGAAATAAAATTACCCTCCAAAATAAATATCTGTGCTCTATAAAGAGAAAAAATGCTTGACTTTGCCTGCTTTACTCTAGAACCCTCTTCATTCCAGAATGATGTGAGGGGAAAAAAAGAAGAGACAACCTAGGGAATATTTTTAAGGAAAGGGGAACAGAAGAGAATTCACAGAGTCTACCAGATCTTCTGTGAAGGAAAGTGTGTTTTTTGGTTTTATTTGCTGGATAATTACTCTTTCAAACCTTACTCAATTCTAAAAGTAGATGTTGAAACTATGTTTATATTGATAACTATGTGTATAGGTGTATGTATAGGTCACCAACTATATTCTAGGGATCTTAAGAACAGAGGACACGATTTAAACCTCTCTGTGTGCCCACTGTTTACAGGGTGCTTTATAAGAAGCACGGTAGGTGCTCAGGAATCTTTTCTGTCAGGTATGGTTATGATGCCAGAAGCATAAGCACATACAACGTGAGATTTCCAATTAGTTAGTTTTCTTTTTTTTTAAAAAAGACCCTGTACTCAGGTTACCTAGACATTTTTTATTCATTTATTTTAGTGGTTCTCAACCTGGGGCAATTGTTACCCCTGCCCTCTCCAGGAAACACTGGCAGTATCTGGAGACACTTTTGGCTGTCACGACTTGCAAGAGGTGGCAGGGATGGGGGGTGCAGTGCTGAAAGTGATATTGGCATCTAGTGGGTAGAGGCCAGGGACGATGTGAAACATCCTACCATAAATGGGACAAACCCCACAACAAAGAATTATCTGATCCAAAATGTCAGTAGTGCCAAGGTTAAGAAACATTGGCCTATTTTTAAGTAAAAAAAAAAAAAAAAAAAAAAAAAATGCATGACCACCTTTCCATTTCTCCATTTTAAAATGAAAGTAAGATATAAATCAAAATGTCATGCTAAATATTTGCCCCCAAACAAGAAAATTTTAGCAACCTGCTTTTAAGAAGATGAACAATTATTTAATGGGCCAATTTACAAGATTAGAAGGATTTACTAAAAGCTACAGGAAAAGCATGAATTTAAACACTTACGTTCTTAAATAAGCAATGGAATGTTCTAATTTTTGCTGTATTTGAAACTGAGGTTATTCCACAGCTATGACACAAGACATTCTGTTGATGAGGCATTTTAAAACCACCACTGATCTGATTCATGGAACACTCACTTCAGATTATTTCATTATTGTAACCACTCTCAAAATGCACCTTTTGACTGGCACATAAAGAGGGAATGTATGTTTTTTGTTTACAAATACAGTCATCAAAATAAACTTTCTTTACTATCAGCCCTTACTTCTTATGCCTGTCCATTTTCCCCACATGTAGGTTTACCTACATCCAAGTTTTCAGCCTGGATTCCTTATTGTAGCAATAGGAATCATCTTTCAGTCCTAGGTCACTCTCTTTGATATCTATCATGGAAAGAGGACCAACAGTCTGATGTCTTAAGTTGAAAAAGGAAAAGGAGGCCGGGCGAGGTGGCTCACGCCTGTAATCCTAGCACTCTGGGAGGCTGAGGCGGGAGGATCCCTTGAGGTCAGGAGTTTGAGACCAGCCTGAGCAAGAGCAAGACCCCGTCTCTACTAAAAAAAACAGAAAGAAATTATTTGGACAACTAAAAATATATAGAAAAAAATTAGCCAGGCATGGTGGCGCATGCCTGTAGTCCCAGCTACTCGGGAGGCTGAGACAGTAGGATTGCTTGAGCCCAGGAGATTGAGGTTGCTGTGAGCTGGGCTGATGTCACAGCACTCACTCTAGCCAGGGCAACAGAGTGAGACTCTGTCTCAGAAAAAAAAAAGAAAAAAGAAAAAGGAAAAGGGAGTAGGAGGCGCTGCTGATTTCTCTTTGCATTTGGTCATGTTTTTCTTGCATAGTCTGTAGCTGATATAGTTACACTTGATTAAGTTTTATTTGCTTGTTCATTTTCCCCAGTGGCTGATAATATTTGATAATTTGGATGTCTGGAGTACACCTAAATAAAAATTTCTTTCTTTACGGGGATAAGTTAGTTCTTTTCTGGGAATTGACCAAACAAAAAACGTACAGGCCTCAGAAGGATCATTGAACACATCAGAGTAACTAATCTGTTAAATATTTTGTGTGCTGAGTTAAACATGTCACTACTGAGACATGTCCACACATTGGTTAACAATTTTCTAAATATTTACCAAGATCTCTGATTAGCGAGAGTGCTTCCCATGATATAAAGGCTCCGCCACCGTCATCCATGGCCCCCTGCCCAACATCCCAGCTGTCCAGATGTCCACTGACCAGTACAACCTAGAACAAATAATAAAAGAAGAAAAAAAAAAAGCTAAGCAACAATGACAATAAAGAGGAAGCATTCATAGGTATTCCAAATACAAAAATGAAACCTTTATATTTTCTTTTCTATTTTCACATCTTAAAAGATATGTATCATTACTAGTGGAAAACTTGGTATAGAGGCATTATTAGAGGCCTAAGGTCATCCTAATAAAAATCCTTACTTTGTACCTTTCTTTTTAAGTACTAAAAAAATTTGCTTATTCCTAACAGATGTTTGATAAATTTATTATACTGTTTAAAACCTAAATGACATAAAAATGAAGCTTAAATCTTCAACCATATTCTCATGTGTCCCAAATTCTAGAAGACACATAGTAAATATGTGTTGGATTGAATTCAAATGAAAAAATGAGAATGATAATTTATTTTTTAAAAAATGATTTTTTGCACTACACATTAATCTGGTGTTAAATAAATAAATAGCTGGATTTAAAAACTAGTTCTGGTTGAACAGAAGAGCTTTTAAAAGAGATTTTAATTTATATTTGTGTTAAATATAGAGATTAAATTATAAATTTTAAATCACCATAGTTTTAAATTTGTCAGGAAGCATTAGTAATTCTTTCTAAGAAAATATAAAAAATATTTCATTGAAATTAAATTTTGTGGACATATTTCAAATAAGTTAAAAACCAAATAAAATGATGCTGGGTCAATAGAATATCAATATGGAAAAAATGTTTCTTGATCCCTATATTATACAATATACAAATATCAAGTAAGATAGATTATAGATTGAAATAAAGGTTTTAGAGAAAAGCATAGACCAGTTTTGCCAACTTGGAATAGGGAAAGATTTCTTAAACTAGACACAAAAATCATAAACCATAAAAGAAAAACCAATAAATTGGACTTTTTAAAAAGTAGGTATATCCAGTAATCAAAAGACCCCATTAACCCACAGCCAATATTGTTCCAAACAGAGAAAAATTGAAAGCATTCTCACTTAGAATTGGAACCAGACAAGGTTACCCACTGGCACACTTCTGTTCAACATAGTCCTGGAAGTCCTAGCCAGAGCAATCAGGCAAGAGAAAGAAATTAAGGGTAACCAAAGGAGAAAAGAAGAAGCCAAACTATTACTCTTTGCTGACAATATGATCTTATATCTAGAAAACCCCAAAGATTCTACCAAGAGACTCCTGTAATTAATAAATAAATCCAGCAAAGTCTCAGGTTACAAAATCAATGTACACAAATTAGTAGCATTCCTATATGCCGACAACAGTCAACCTGAGAATCAAACCAAAGACTCAGTAACTTTCACAATAGCTACAAAGAAAATAAAATACCTAAGAATATATTTAACCAAGGAGGGGAAAGATCTCTACAGGGAGAACTACAAATCACTGGGGAAGGAAATTGCAGATGATGTAAACAAATGGAAAAACATATCATGCTCATGGATCAGCAGAATCAACATTATTAAAATATTTATATTTCCCAAAATGATTTACAGATTCAAGATAATCCCCATTAAAATACCAATGTCATTTTTCACAGATCTAGAAAAACTAATTCTACGCTTCATATGGAACCAGAAAAAGTCTGAATAGCCAAAGCAACCTTAAGCAAAAAGAACAAATCAGGAGGCATCCCTTTATCAGACTTCAAGCTGTATAACAAGGCTATAGTAACCAAAATATCATGGTACTGGCACAAGAATATGGACATAGACCAACAGATCAGAACAGAGAACCCAGATATAAAACCATCCTCATATTGCCATCTGATCTTTGACAAAGCAGACAAAAACATACACTGAGGAAAAGAATCCCTATTCAATAAACAGTGCTGGGAAAATTGCATAGCTACATGTAGAAGACTGGAACAGGAGCCACACCTCTCACCACTCACAAAAATTAATTCACAATGGATAACAGACTGAAACCTAAAGCATGAAACTGTAAGAATTCTAGAAGAAGAGGTTGGAAAAACTCTTATAGATATCAGCCTAGGTAAAGAATTTATGAAGAAGACCCCAAAGGCAATCATGGCAATAACAAAAATAAATAAATGGGACCTGATTAAATTAAAAAGCTTCTGCACAGCCAAGGAAACAATCAATAGAGCAAATAGACAACCTATAGAATGGGAGAAAATATTTGCATGCTATGCATCTGATAAAGGGCTAATAACTAGAATCTACAAAGAACTGAAGCAAATCAGCAAGAAAAAAAATCAAACAAATCCATTAAAAAGTGGGCAAAAGACATAAACCAAAGCTTTTCAAAAGAAGGTAGATTAATGTCAATAAACATGAAAAAATGCTCAATGTCACTAATCATCAGCGAAATGCAAATCCAAACCACAATGAGATGTCACCTAATCCCAGTGAGAATGGCTTTTATCAAAAAGTCCCAAAACAATAGATGCTGGTGCGGATGCAGAGAGAAAGGAACACTTACACACTGTTGGTGGGACTACAAACTAGTGCAATCTCTGTGGAAAATAGTATGGAGATTCCTTCAAGAACTAAAAGTAGATGTACAGTTTGATCCAGTAATCTCACTATTGGGTATTTGCCCAAAGGAAAAAAAAGTCATTTTATCAAAAAGACACTCACACTTGAATGTTTATAGCAGCACAATTCACAATCGCAAAGATGTGGAAACATCCCAAGTGCCCATCAGTTCATAAATGGATTAATAAAATGTGGTATATGTATACCGTGGAGTACTACTCAGCCATAAAAAATGAATTAATACCTTTTGCAGCAATCTGGATGGAACTGGAGACCATTCTCCTAAGTAGTATAAGAATAGAAAAACAAACACCACATGTACTCACTATTAAATTGGAACTAACTGATCAGCACTCATGTCCACAGTTAGAAGTAAAACAATGGAAATCATGCAGGTGGGAGGTCGGAGGAAGGGGTGAAATCATACCTAATGGGTACAATGTACACTATCTGGATGATGGGCACACTTCTAACTTTGACTCAAGCAGTACTAAAGCAATCCATGTAACCAAAACATTTGTACACCTGTAATTTCCTGAAATAATAAAAAAAAAGACCCATTGAGGGAGAGAAAATACTCACCATACACATACATAATAAAGAACTCATATCTGGATTATATAAAGATTTTCTATGAAATAGTAACAAAAGGAGTCAACCAATAGAAAAATAGCAAAAGACTTGAACAGAGAATTCACAAAGAAAGATATACAAATTTCTTTGTATATCTCAGAGTACTCAGGTACATTATCATCCAGGAAATATAAATTGAACCACATTCAATACATATCCACCAGAACAGCTGGAATGAAAATGACAGAAAATGCCAGATATTAGTGAGGAAGCAGAGCACCTGGACGCTTGCACATTGCCGGTGTGAGTGTAGATACACACGGCCACTCTGAAAAACTGGCTTATCTATTAAATCTGAACGTACACATACCTGTGACCCAGAAATTCCACTCCTAGCTATATATCCAACAGGAATGTAGCATGTGTATGTACTTTAACCAAAAGAAATGTACGAGAATGTTCATAACAAAATACTCATAATAGAGGCTGAGGCGGAAGGATTGCTTGAGGTCAGGAGTTTAAGACCAACATGTGCAGCATAGTAAGACCACATCTCTGAAAATAAATAAATTGGTTTTTTAAAAAACAATATTAATAATAGTCCTCGCTCTCCCTCCAAAAGGGCACCATTCAAATGCCTGCTAACCGTAGAATGAAAAAACTGTATGCATTCATCAATGGAACACTGCACAACAGTAAGAATGGAAAAAATGAACGCAATACATGATAAATTTGGATGAATCTCATAAACATAATGAAGAATGAAAGAAGCCAGATACAAAATGACACATTGTGTATAATTCTGTTTATATAAAGTATAAAAACAAGCAAAACAGGGGAGTGGTTACCCTTGGTGAGGAGGGTCAGTGACAGGACGGAGGGATACAGGAAAGATTCTGGGGTGCTCGACATGTTCTGTTTTCTGATCTGGGTAGTAGTTACACAGGTGTGCTCAGTTTGTAAAAGTTCACCTTGTTATACACTTTAGGATTTGTGCACTTTCTCTGAGGATATTACATTTCAATGAAAAGTTTAAAAAGGCTGGGCACGGTGGCTCGAGCCTGTAATCCCAGCAGTTCAGGAGGCCAAGGTTGGGAGGATTGCTTGAGGCCAGGAGTTTCAGACCAGCCTGGGCAACAAAGCAAGACCCCAACTCTACTAAAAAATAATTTAAAAAATTAGCTAGGCATGGTGGCACACACCTGTAGTTCTACTTAGCCAGGAGGCTGAGGCAGGACGATCGCTTGGACCCAGGAGTTAGAGGCTGCAGTGAGCTATGATCGCATCACTGCACTCCAGCCTGGGTGACAGAGCAAGACACTGTCTCAAAAAAAAAAAAAAAATTAAATAAAAAGTTCAGCAGATTGATATCTATGCACAGCATGTAGTAAGCAAACCAAAGTTGAACCAATCTTCTTGATGGCTAAAATAAAAATTCCCCATGACTCTGGGAAAGCAGGATTTCGGGTTTAAAATATCAGGGTGACTCTCTGCACTGGCTAATTCACTGAGCAGCTGCAGGATCTCTTGTTGACTTACACACAGACCCTGCCTAGTATGACTTCATTGTAATTACAAACAAGTACAATGCCCCAAATCACAAATGGCCATGTAGCGAATCCAAATGGACTGTTTCTAAGGGGAAAAAGAAAAACAAAGAATAAAGAATAAAACATGTTGCAACAGCAGGAACTTCTGATTCAGAAAGTGGTGTAATCCCATGTGGGACAAACAGCCCAATTAGTCAACATTCTCAGAACTCTCACAATGATTTTCCCAATAACGTTCCAGTGGATTAAAAGTGTCAAAATGTGTTTTAATGAACTTTTCTCAGATAACATGTAAGAGTAACTAAATCAAGGCAGCTATTATTCTATTCTTCAGATTTCCTTCAGAATAATTAACGTGGCTTATAATACTTCTTTATGTTTTTAAAAATGCCTCCATTCTCCAATCTAGAATTATTATTTAAACTAGTAGTTTAAAAATGGGACAGATGGTTTCTGAATGATAGGAAACTAAATGTTTCCTATCAGAATAAGGTCTTTTGTATAGTGCTATGAAAGAGTGATAACATACTGTTTGGATTATGAGAGCTTGTTTTAGTATATATTTTTTAAATCAGAAGAAAAAATTGGAGGCCACAGTGACACAGTAGCTATAATTTTAATACCTATTGATTTAAAGCTAGGTAATGTCAAAACGCTACTTCAAATTCAGTAGCATTTTGAATAAACTTGAATTTCCTAATCATAAGAGCTTCTATGTACACTTGGAAAATAGTGCAGGAGGTCTCATTCAAAATGGGATCTGGCTAGCATTCCTTAAGGTAGCCTCACAAAAGATAATGTAGAAAAGCATACGTAGTCGCGAGCATACCGAAGATCTGCTGTATGTCAGGTCAGGCATAATTGAATCTTAATTATAATAAAGTTAGATATGATTTAAACAAAACAAAAACAGACTACCCAGAGATATAGTAAACTCCAGTTTCATGAAAAATAACTACCTGATAAAAGATAGGAAAATGCACAGTGTCTTCATTGCTTTTCTTTCTAGCAATGAAGAAAGGGGTCTATGGACCCCTAGAACCAACAGAAAAGTGGGCACCCCATCATATACCCACCTCGTGTGCTGCTTTGTGAGGCAGGTACAGCACTGACCAATTCCTTTCCACCACTTCCTTCCCATCACCATCTCTTCCAAACGCAGTATAGAGTAAAAAATTACTGAAACAACAGCAACAGCAATAGCAGCCACAGCAAGAAAACCAGGAAGGCAGAATGAGAACTCTAGCTCTCTGAAATGCAGGGCTCCTTACTGGTGAAGCATACATTGGCCCTGACTACCTTGGGAATGGGAGCCTTGGAAACAGGGGGAAGAACCCACAACAGTAGAGCAGAAAAGGAAATGCGCAGATGAAAGCCTACTAGGAGGAGAAGAGAGACTGGCAATGGCACACACCCGCCTGTAGGCCAACCGTGGTCTGGGAGAAGAGAAGGACAGAACCAAGGCTACACAGAGAGCAGCCCCAAGGACAAGCCCTTCACTTCTCTGCTTTTTGAATGAACTTGAATTTTCCTAATCATAACAGCTTTTCACATATGAAGATGCTGAGGCCAAACAGATTCGCTTGGTTATAAAATGAGTAAGAACATAATCAAAATATGGCAGAACAAGGGAGAGAGAACAGTCTCAGAGGGAAAGCATTCTTATGAAAATGAGCTAATGCAAGATACTGAAGAACACTTCACGCTCTTTGGCATTCATTCACAATTTCATTCATCAATTTGTATTGCATTCCCACTATGTTCTAGAGATACAGAAATGAATAAAACAAGCAGACCTTCTACCTTAATGGAATTTATGTTCTGGTGGAAGAGATGGAAAATAAATAAATAAACACAATATAACGATAGTTTTAAGTATGATCGAGAAAAATAAGGCAGAGAAAGAGAACAGAGAGAGATGGTGACAGGCAGAAGATGGAAAATGAGGCTATTTCAGGTAGAACTGTCAGGGAAGGCCTCTCCCTAAGGAGATGATGACATTTGAGCAGAGGCCTGAATGAAGACAGAAAGTGAGCCACGCGAAATCTGGGGAATGAGCATTCTAAGCAGCGTGAAAACCCCTGTAAAAGCTCTGGGTAGGCACAGTGTAGCGTGCTTGAAGACTGGCAAGAAAGCTGGTGCTTCTAGACTGAAGACAGTAGCAAGGTAGAGAGTGCCTGGACAGATTACTGGAGGCTGGAGGAGCAAGTAGAAACTTGCAGGCCACAGTGAGGAACTGGATTTGTTTCTAAATGATGAGAAGCTATAGGGGGATTATAGGACCCAGTTTAATTCTTTAAAAATGATTGCTAGTGGGAAGAAAGACTGAAGGATAAAAGGAAAGCAGGCCAATTCACTGAATCTAATTTATAGAAAATCAGTTTGTGGGCAAAAATCAGTCTGCTTCCTCTTAAAAGGTAGATAGCTACAAGAGAATGCTTGTCCCTACCCTAACAATAAGAGAAAGCTGGATCATCTATAAAATCTTAACTTTTAAAAAACCTGTCAGAGATCTGAGATAGTAATTCGGCCAGAGGAACTGAATTCCAGAGGGTGGCAAACCGTTCCAAGGGGAGATAGGACACGTGACTTGTTTTGTCTTTGGCAGTGACAGCAGGGAGAGGTGGCAGTCATAAAAGCAGGAGCGAAGAATGCAACCGAAATGTTGACAGATTCTTACAGGGCAAATGTGGGTTAGCATGAGAGCTCAGAATCCCTGGAAACCCCCACATAAGGCACTAGCAGCCCATTTTCCAGATCTTTTTCACAGGCCCCCACTGGGTGCTCACAAGGAACACTGGGAGCAGGGTGGAAGCCCAGGAGAGCCCGCCTCAGTGGTGCAGGGCTGCACGTGCCGACTGGAGGCTGCTGGAAGGCAGGCAGCAAACATGCTTGCTTCTGGGGCCCTTCTCTCATAGGAGACAGAAGCCGTCTGGCCCTGGGGGAGAGGCAGGAAACTGTCCTTCATGGCAGTCCCAGGCAAAGGTCGTTGGCTACCGGGAGAGAGGTGGAAAATTGCACTCCCACCCTGCACTGACATAAGGAGAAACACCTGTCTCTGGGGGAGAGCAGGAAACTCACTCATTCCAGAGTCCTGATATAAAGTAGAGCTCTACTGCTGCTGGATGAAGGGCAGGATGCTTGCTCCCACCACACAAGGAAAAGTGTCACTTCCCCAGGGGGAGGAGCAGACATGTTAAGAAAGCCCCACCCTTGAGCTCAGAAACGCAGTGCCTACGTAGCTAAGACTGTGGGGCAGGAGAACCAAGAAATCACCTTGTCCCCAGTACAAGCCTTGCCCTGAGTACCAAGCACAGCAGGAATAATTTATAGCAGAGGGAAGGGCAGGAGCACAGAGATACCTTCTGTGCTGCAGACAAACAGCCTGCTGGAAGCAGAGGGTGAAGTGAGAACACTGAGAATACTCCTCCAGCAACCCAAGCTGCACGCTAAAGATTAGCACCAGCCTGTGAAGCATGTGAGCACCAAAGGTAAGAATACAAAACACAAAATCTAAACCTAGCTCAACTCAACTACTCTCATACTAATGGTTTGACAGAGAAGAGATGTTCCCATTTTTGGACATAAATATTATTTATTTCAGGATTTACTGTTCTCTTACATACAATGTCTAGCATCCATAAAAAATTATGAGATACAAAATGAGCTAAAATAAAAAAAGATCCATTGTCACAAAACATAGTGTTAAACAGAACCACACCCAGATACCACCTAGATCTTTAAACTACAAGACCTTTTAAAAAACGATGATTAATATGTTAAAGGATATAGTAGAAAAGGTAGAGAATTTCATTAGAGATATCAAAACCATAAAAAAGTCAAATGTAAATGCTAAAAAAGAAAAAATACAGTATAATTATTAATAGATAAACTAAGCACTGAAATGTAGAAGTCAAAAATGAAAACTTTTATAAGAAATAGAAATATCTTTACATATTCAGCAGGGAGTAGAATATTTTTTAAACATTCAAAGCATGAAGAGAAGATGCATAAATTCAACTATCATAAAAGGAAGCCTATATGTTCATCAAGAGAAATCATAGAATGAGAGGAGTTGCTATGAATTAGAAGACATTTACAATACATATAGCAAAAAATGATTTATATTCAAAATAGATAAAGAATTTCTACTAATCAATTAAGAAAAAGACAAGCAGTCTTAAAAGCAACCTGGCAAAAAACATAAATAGGTATTTCACAGAAAAGAAATTATGAATGGACATTAAGCACTTGGAAAAATGACCAATCTCATTACTCATCAGGGAAATGTAAATTAAATCCTCAATAAGATACTTCCTTGCACCTATCTACTGGCAATAAAATTTTAAATCTGACAACATGAGATTTTGACAAGGATATTGAGCACAGGAATTCTTATCTACTCCCAGGAGGAGCAGGAAATTGTTAAAAATCATTCAGAAATAACCGTTGGACATATCCTTATAAAGTTGAACATAAGTGTATTCTATAATTCAACAACTCTACTTTAAAATCATACATTAGAAGAATTTTGGCATGTGAGTTCCAGGAGATATGCACCACAATGGTCACACAGAAGCAATCAGAAGGTCTGAAACTGAAAATGTCCCCCAATGGACACCCAAATGTCCATCGACAGTAGAATGGATAAAGGAATTGCGGTATAGTCACACAGTGGAATATTATGAAGTAGTGAAGTGAACTGAAAATGACACACAGTTGCATATGTAAATATAAATGAATTTCAAAACAAAAATAGGGAACACAAACCAAAAACAAAAAAGGAAATGACATAAGAAATAGAAGAGTATGATTCTACAATATAAATTTTGGCTCCACTCAGTAATATAATCTTTAGTAATACATACAAAGACAGTAAAACCATAAAGAAAAGCAAAGTAATGGTAAACTAAAACTAGGATAGTTTTTACATCAAATGGGGGTTAGGACAGAGAGGAGGACATGAACAGGAAGGGGCACATTGTAGGCTTTGAAGTCACTGATAGTGTTCTACTTCTGAAACAGTGTTGAGAACATGTGTGATCCTTGCATTACTATTCCCTGGATTGCACATAGATATAGTCTTTTTCATGTCTGCTGTATTAAACAATAGCAAGAATTATCAAAGACCAACTTTTGAAAGACATGGGGCTCAGATAGTTTTATAAGTGAGTTCAACCAAACATTAAACATTAGGTTAATCTTGTCCTATATTTCGACTGTTTTAAAGAAAAAAAAAAAAAAGAAAAGAAAAATGTTTACATTTACCTACAAAGCTATCATAATCTTGATGCTAAAACTTGGCAAAGATCCTGTGCCCCTTAAAAGCTAACTAGAGATCTAATATAATTGTAAAAATCTGAAACAATTGTATCTGGCAGCATATTAAAAAATATTACAATAATGGCTCTGTAGTCTTTAAATGCTCTTGGTAACTAGAAACTATATATGTATCTGACATACAAAAAAGGGCCACTGTTGGGTCATACTTACTTTCTTGGCATGCTAAGCTTTTAACAGTCTTCATTTAAAATTATGTGAGTTGTAGTTATTTATCTAAACCTGACCACATTCTTGTTGCTCAATTGTCCATAAACAAGATGCCCAGCTGACAATAAAGCATGCTTCATTTTACAAGTATTTTGCTCGACAAAAGCCAGAAAGACAACTACTCAGTGTTTTTGATTTTTCCTTTTGTGATATTTTGGTTTATTTGCAGCTTCATAATTCTTCTAGTCTTAATTTTATTTGGTGTATTTTAAGAGGCAGCAGGAGAAGTTTTAGGGCTACAAAGTTCAAGGCCTAATGCATTTCCAGATACAGGAAATCCCCAATCAAATTTTTAACAACAAAAATCATTAAATGGTTCAAAAAATATGACCTACAAAAAAAGGAGGAAAAAAACCCTCATTATTTAGCCTTAGAGAAAAGGCCGAAGAGTGACTTAATAATGGGCTTCAGCTAAGAGAAGTCCCACAGTGGAGGATATAAATAGCAAAAGAAAAAGCAAAGGATGCCAGGCTTGAGTTGCAGCAGTGAGCATTAGGGTCATATTAGTAAGCAAGAATTTTCTGATAAGGATTTTGTAGAAGTTAAAAAAAAGCTAACAGGGGAAAGGTTATATAAAACTTCCTTCCTTGGAGAGTTTCTAAAATAGGATACATTCCTAGGTCTTACATGGAAAGCTAAAAAAAAGGGATAAATAAAACCTTTCAAGGCTCCATCTAATACAATATTCCATAACAGTTTTCAAGAATCCCAGCTCTATCCCAATCAGTTTAAAGGGGGAACTGCCTTTCAAAAAGTCTCTATAACCTCAACAAACTTTTCCCTGAGCATCTCCTTTTTGGCTGCCAAGCATCTTCCCATGATTTAGAATGTAAACACAGGTGGGCAGGCACTTCTCAAGAAATCTGTGCTTTCATAATCCCTGTTGGAAACAAAGGCTTGGCTTTCAGAGGGCAGTTGCTGAATGTAGTGTGCTGTTGCCCGGCACAGATACAAGGGACTACGTTTAAACAAATATTTTCCTCCCCAATGACTCAGATAAGGTGATCTATGGAATAAAGGTAGGCTCCCGACACAGGGTGTGTTCAGGGACAGCACAGCAAACATCTAAGTTCCTCTTGAATCGCTTTCTTATCTTTAAGATTTTTTTTTTTTTTTTTTTTTTTTTTAGTGAAGCTCTTGGGTATTACCTTGTAGGATACAGACTCCTTTCACAAGAAAATGGGCCATCTGTCCAAATGCTGGTTCATCACCACAGCTGCTCCTCAAAAGAGCTATGTCCACTCCCAGACTACCCCCTCTTACTTGTACTGGGCACTCAGATTAGACTCATGAAAGGAAGATCATGACTTCTCCTGCTTGAATTCTCTGAGCATGTTACTGGACTGATAATCTGAGGATAAAACAAGGATGGCCTAATTTATCTGTGGCTGATGAAAACTAAGGCTTAGGTAGATTTATAAAATGTGATTGCAGTGTATTTGGAAGAAATGGCTGAAATTGATTAAACACTGATTGGAGGATAGAGGCACGACATACAATATCTATGGAAAGAAATCATTCTCATCTAAATTTCACTCAGAAATCATGACTGGATCAATCAGAGGTGATCTGCTTTTAAGTGAAAGAACCATGCATCTGAATTCCTTCTCCTTTAGCCTCAGCAACCATGGGATAAGCTGTCTCATTTGAGAGGATGGGAGGAGCAGAAGAGTTGAATTATAATATTGTATTTGAACTTCCTGAGAGGAGGAAGAGGAGTTTAGGCAACTCCAATGTCAGTAATGATCATATTTCTCATGGTCAAATCCAAGCATGGTACAGTGCACAACTATAACTTCTCATTCCTCACAACCATTCTGTCTGGCTTTTGTCAGGCCTAAGTGGGTAGGATTTTTAAAAAAATAGAAAAATTTGGTATCCTACAGACTCTTGCAGTTCAATTTAAACAAGCTAATAGGGATATCATCAATCTTTCATTATAGAAAATGGGGGTCAAGGTGATTCCAAAAGAAACTTACCAAAAGAAGTTACCAAAAGAAACTTTCTTTAACTTAAATTGTGACCATTCAGGTTTACAAGCTGAAGGATTCTTCTTGACCTCTAATGGTTTCTAAAATCCCAGAAGCTTTTGTAGCTTTGAGAAATTCCCAGCCATGATAGCCTGTGTAGTTTAAACGAATGTTACCCAAAGCATTTCTACCTCAACAGTTGGCTCCTGCCTGCTATGCTCCTGGACCACAGTGGTGATGGGAGTCAGAAGTTAACCATTTTAAGTCCCAAGATCTGTCAGTGAACTTTAGAGTAGCTACATGGCTTTCCATGATGACAATACTTGAAAACAACTTCTATTTTGATGCATAAATTCCAGCTTAAACATAAGACAGTCAAATAATATTACAGACATCCCTAATAGAGGACTTCTTGATGATCTGATTTTTAGCTGCAGGACAGAATGTCAAGAAGCCAAGCTTACTTCACAGCAGCCAGCTTGCTACCTAAGCTCAGTATCTCCTAGTGTTTAATCCTCTCAATATACTCAGCCTCATATAACATGAGCTAAGTCATTTCTATTAATAATCTGTGTTGAGACTCTAAAAAACAAGCCAAATTTCTATGAGGATATTTTGTTTTAGAAAGGCATGCTGCAAATATTGAACATTTCATTTTCTTGCATCCTTGAATGAAAGAATACTATGTTCACCATTATCCCTGATCCTGTCTTATTTTTATTAGAATTTATATATCTTAGGGGAAAAAAACCAGAATAGACATCTTAATTAGTATTGTATCCAATATAAATAATATGAGAGCCACGGAAAAGTATATATGTACTATGCGTATATACCTAAAATGAAAAATTCTTGCCTTCCATTTAAAATATAATAAATTGAAGCTTAATTTCAATAATCACAGTCAAACAACACATTTGTATGAAGAAAAGTGACAATCTTAGTCTCACAAGAATCAAAAGCCACTAATAGCTAAAATGCTGATTAACCTTATAACATTTGTGTATCACAACTCAAAAAGAATTGTCTGAAAGTGATTTATTCAAAGTCTGAAGCTAACCTGAAGCATGTTCATGCTTTGCCCAGCACAGAAAACTTATCTTATGCCCCTTTAAAAATCAACTTCAAGGATAAGGAATAGCAAGAGTTTGAATGTTATAATGTTTGATAAATGCAGACCAGCTGAAGAAAAAGGAATAATAATTGGCTTAGAGATTGAGAGTCCATGAGGAATGACTATTTAAAAAAGAACATAATAGAAGATAAGATAATTTTCAGAACATAATAGAGACCATGAAAGAGAATGAATAGTTTAGTTTTCTTCTTTCTAAAATGCAATTAATTAAAATAAAAGAACATCATAAAATAAGACTGTTCACTTTCTCCATCAATGGATATTGTGACATTACTGTCATGTTGTGAAATTAGACTCTTGAATCTTAAATTAGACTCTTAAAGTCAACACTCAGGAGTCCCCCTAATTATTTTCACTTATCATTAGATTATATTCTTATCAATTAAATCAGTTAAATATCATCAGTTGGTTGTAGCCATGTGTTTTAAATAATCACAACCTGTGGAAAACCTAAAAAAAAGAAAGAAAATGAAAATGAACTTTTTTTCCACTCGATTGTACATTTTCTTGAAGAAACAACAATACAAATAAAAACAAGTGTTTTAAAATGTAATTAGTATTTGTTAGCATGAATAGTATATTTTAATAGGGTATAAATTAGTGCAAGATTAAAAGAAATGCAACTATAAAAGTACAAGTCTCCCTAAATTATATTTCACATTAAATTTTGAATGTCAGCACTGTTTAACTTAATCCATCCAGCTCTTGGTATAATCTTGTTTAACATTTCCATCAATATCTTGGAGATATGCTTATGAATTTTAAGATGATAAAAATATAAGATGAATCATTAATATGTGGTACCAAATAATCAAGATTGTAAAACATCATGAAGCAGAAAGAATAGCTTAAAACTGGTAAGATAATTTAGTAGAGATAAATATGAAGGTGCACGCTACATTTTGAGATGGTGGATTGATAGCAGTGTTTCTGGCAACAATCAGGAAATTCAGGTGGCCATGAGAATACTGAGGAAATCAGTATGTCTTAGCCATGAGAAAAAGTTTTTAAAATTTTTAGGATTTATTGATAAAAATAAAATAATATTCTTGATTATGTGAAGTAATTTACTCTGAATTAATGCTTTTTTCTTCCTATTTTTTTTTCCTCCAGAACACTTGGAAAGAGCTTTTGGAAAAGAGAGTGTGGTCAGAAAAGAGCTGTCAGGATTTTAAAGTGTCTGGAATGCATTGCTCGAAGAGCAACTGAATATGTTACCCTGGAGTAGAGAAGATGTCAAAGGGCTATGCTTCATTTGCGAGAAGAGTAGATTTGCCCAGAAGGTGTAAGCAGGCCAGTGAGAAGAGGGTACATGCAGGGAGATTTCAGCTCAGAAGAAGAATAAATCTGAGCAGTCCAACAAGGGAACAGTACTCCCCAGAGGAGTAAGCTGCCAAATACTGACGGTGTACAAACAGGAGCACGAGGAACATCTGTCAGGTAAAGAATGGATACTTGACCTGAGAAGATAGTGGGAGGTGGGCACTGAGGTACATAATCTCCAAGGACATTGTCAACTCTAAGATTCTATGATTCAAAAAAGAAAAGTGAGCTTATCTTGGCCATTATTCAGCAAGATGGAACTGTTAATGTTTTCCTGTGACACTAGTATTGTTTTCTAGTATAAATTTCTATCATCATAAGCATGGTGATTCTTCAACTGGAACCAAAACAAAATTTTTAAATTATATTACACTACTAGTAATATTAATTATTAAGGAACTTTGCCATCCTAAAAAGAACTTTTTATGACTTACAATTTGCCTTTCTGAGTTGGAGCTATGCTGTATCAGCAACTTCCATTGGAACCCAGGGGCTTACAGGGAGGGCATAATAACTATGATCCCTGTTAATAGCAACTTTTAGGCATGAACTCCATACTTTACAGTATCCTTTGATAATCCATGACGGACTGTCATTTCTGCATCTGCCTAAATGTTCCTAAAGTTATTTTTACTTTTTGCATCCACAGGTAGAAATTTCCATAAATTTATCATCCACTGTGTGAAACAGTACTTTTCTTATCTGAGTTAACATTACTTTCTCAGGTATGAAATACATAAAAATCATGACTTTGTAGACAATTCTAAATTTGGCTTTTTTTCTCCCTTCACAGGCTGAAGATTGCTACACCTCTTATAATAGTTCCAGCATGCTGTTTTGATGGTTCCTTCTAACTTTCTTGAATCCCACTAGATTTTGTAAATGTAGCAATCAAACCTATGATGTAAAAACACTATAAATTCTTTGTATATTATCTATAAACTGTAACAACCTTCCTCACAGCTCCCAGAATTTACTTGGTCTCTTTAATTGCACGGAATTATATAAATTAAGAAACCTGCAATGACTCTAGATTCCTTTGCAGGCTCCTACATTCATATCCCATTAAAGCTAGAGGACTTTAGGAGATCACAGCCAAACTCTGCTTTTACACAGAGAAGTAAAATTATTTGCCCAAGTGGCAGGGCCTGAGAATAGAAACTAGAGCTTTTGACTCAGGGCTGAAGGTTATTTTAATCATATCCCTCTGACTGCTTCACCAAAGATGGTGCAGAACCTATTTTTGATTGTTTTTCTCTAGTGTATGTATGACATTTTACTTGACTATGCTAAAAATTAATCTGCCACTTTTTGCCAATACACATAGCGTAATGAGGGCTTTCAACGTTTTATTCCTATCAGTTAGACATGGTAAAGTTACTTAACCTCTCTAACCCTTCTTTCCCTATCCGTAACATGGGAATAATAATACTAACCTACCTTTAAAGTGTGTTGTGAGACTTAAATGAAATGACATGCTTATCACTGTCATATTCCCTGGCACACAGCATGAACTCTTTAAACTGTTGCTGTTATTGATTATACCGTAATTATTGTAAGATGACCTTAAACATTGCAAACACGCAATTCTCTCTAGGAAATATTCACTTGGGAAGTTGGAAAGCATAAGTAGATTTCATACAAACTGCTTCTGCAGGCACTGGCTTAGGGTACTGCGTGCTGCCAGTTTGAATTAGAGAGAGTATCAATCACAAGCACATGTTATTTAGATATGTGAAAATATTTTAAAAATGTTGTTTGGTGGGCCTAATTTAAAACAGCATGAACTTATTCCATTTGAAAACATCTATATACCATGAAATAGCTAAGTTACATTTTCCTTTCAATAATGGGTTACAAAGGGGAAAACATTATAGCTCAAGCAATCACACACATGCAACCCTCTCTAAGTAACTCTGGAGTTACTAGGTAACCAGGTAGCACTGGGTGAAAATGAATTCAGTTATTTGAACTAAAGCTTCCCAAAATGTACCTGGGGTTAGTTTTGTCCTGGTGATGGCTAATCTGATGAATGATTCCACTGTCAATTGAATTTACAGAGTTAGCAAGACTGGCCACAGAATGGCTCTATCCCTGGAAGGGCCTTGAATACAGGGAGAGCGTCCAGAACAGGACCTTGGGGAAAGCATCAAAAGTCTGCCATATCTTATTTAGAAATGAGAAGCTTAAGCTAGGGACAAAAAGCATTTCCTGACATCACATTTGAGCATAATCTCTGCAGGGGAAGTGTAAAGATTGCCAAGAAGGAAGACTGGATGAGAAAGGACAAATATAAATTTTCTTATGCTATTATAGATACACTTTAATGTGGCATTGTTTAAAGATCAAAGAAAAAAATAAATGTCTGGCCAAAGTAGCATCCTATCATCTGTTTTAACCCTATATTCTAGTAATTTATGAATTTTAATCCATATATTCTTGCAGTAAATTGTAATAAAGTAGAGCATATTTCAACTTTATTTTTTTCCCTCGTATTGCAACAAAGTAGTTAATACGTTCAGAGGCAGGCAGACCGGGATTTGAAGTCTACCTCTGCCACTTACTAGGAACTGTCAATAAGCTACTTGAGCTTTCTGAGCTCCCATTTACATGTATCTAAAAATGGATATTAACATCTGTCCACAGTGTTGATGTAATAGCAACTGTGTAAAGGAAAGACCTAATGCACTGCCCAACACCCAGTGTACACTCAATCTATCTAGTTTCCTAATCTATCTTAGAATCTAACTATATGTTTTATTGTTATCATAATGCCCAATTGATATGGTATATGTTCTTGGTAAAGGTGGCTCCCTCTGATAGTATAATAATTCTCAAGTAGTTGCGAAGCAAGAAATATACTCCTCTGATGGTAGGGGGCTGAGAAAAGGAGATAAGACTGTATAGTTTGAAAATAAAAAGCCACCCATCTCTGATTCTCATAGACTTCTACTGGGGAAAATAGAGAAGTATGCCTTCCAGCTTCAGCCTTCAGCTGAGAAATACTAGAATTCCTAATGGCAGAGACCTTTTTATTTCCTTCACATGTATTTCTCACAAGGCCTAAAATATAGCGGAAAGTCAACAAATCAATTTGAGTTGATATGTTTCTGTTTAGTAATATAATAAAATATGATTCAGAATCAAACTAGTTAAGTCTCTTAAAAAAAACAATATTATTATTTGGAATCAATGCACAATTAAAATAAATTTCCCATTAATTCCTTTGACCTTTATAATTTTAGCCACATAAACTTATTAAAGAAGTTTACTCTCAACCATTATATAATGTAACTCACTTTAACTCAGAGATGAGTATAAATGATGAGTACATTAAAAAAAGATTAACCTTTATTATGATCTCCAAAGGTCAGAACCATACAGAGCTATGGACAAGAAATTAGGACCAGAAATAAAGTAATGCTTAAAAGGTAATGGTGAGACTTCTGGTCAACATGGTTTAGCAAATTCATATCATTATAGGCCTACTCTGTTCCAAGCATGTGACTATTAGAGGTGAAACATAAAAAGGAAAAATCAAAAGTTTACAGTTTGACTCCAAGAACAAGATAAACATCTGTGTGGAGTAGAAATGGATTAGAGTCACAAGCAATGAGTAAATCTGGAGCCAGGGGACCTGCAGGACTCCAATCCAAAAGCCAGCACTGACTGCTGGGCATTTTGCTCCTACAGGATACGAGAATATAAAATTGCTTCACTGGAGATAAGGGGACCTAAGCCAATTTAACTGTACAAAGTCAATCAAGAAGGTTGGGCTCATGAAAAGAGGCTGAAAATATACAAAAAATCATGCCAAGAGGTACAGTTTTATAAAAAGTTCTAGCCTGTGGAGAAGAAATGGACAAAGATACGAAGCAGTCAGTGAAGCAAGCCACCTTCTGGCTTGGTAACAGATTATCTGATATCCTCAATATCACCATTGGCAAGGGTGGCTGATACAACACAATAAAATCTGGTTCTGAACTGGAAGTCTTGGAGGCCAGGTGAAAGTGATCACACAATCCCTAGAAAAAGAATAGTGAGCCCAAAGAAGGAGAAAACAATACAATAAAAATGAAATTTAAAAATATCTCACTCAAAATGAGTCAGCAAATCAAAATTTCAAAACATATGAAAAGGAATGATGCTAAAAACGTCAACAAGAATCAAAGCCTATCAATACAAAAAAATCACAAAACCCAAAGGAAGATAGCAAGAGAAGAAAAGACAGACAAAAGCGTTATAAGGCCAACAGAAAACAACTAACAAAATTGCAATGATAAATCCTTCCCTTATCAATAATTACACTAAATGTTAATGGATTAAGCTTCCCAATCAAAAGACATAGAGCTGCTGAATGGAAAAAACAAACAAACAAACAAAAAAAATACCCCAAGACCCAACAATATGCTGTCTACAAGAAACTCACTTAGACTTAGTGACAAATAGGCTGAAAGTGAAGAGATAGAAAAAGATATTCCATGCAAATGGCCAAATGGTAGTCCAAAGAGAGCATGGGTGGCTGTGATTATATCAAACAAAATACACTTTAAGTCTAAAACTATCACAAAAGACAAAGAAGGACATATATAATGATAAAAAAACCAATCCATAAGGAAGATATAAGAATTATAAATACATGTACATCCAACATCAGAGCATCTAAATATATAAAGCAATCATTGATAGAACTGAAGGGAGAAATAGATAGAATTACAGTAATAGTAGGAAACTTCAATATACCATTTTCAATAATGGACAGAATATCAAGACAGATCAATAAGGAAACAGAGGATTTGAATAATACTATAGACCAAATAGACCTAACACATATATCTAGAACATTCCACCCAGCAGAGGCAGAATACACACATTCTTCTCAAGTGCATATGGATCTTTCTTCATGATAGATCACATGCTAGTTTAAAAAATAAGTCTTAGCAAGTCTTTCAGTCTTTAAAAAGACTTAAATCATACTAAGTATCTTTTATGACTACAATGAAATGAAGCTAGAAATCAATAGCAAAAGGAAAACTGAAAAATTCACAGAGATGTGGAAATTAAACCACACACTTTTGAACAACCATTAAGTCAAAGAAGAAGTTAAAAAGGAAATTATAAAATACCTTAAGACAAAGAAGATAAAAAAACAACATATCAAAACTTATGGGTTTTAGCAAAAGCAGTACTAAGAGGGACATTTATAGCAATAAATGCTTACACTAAAAAAAAAAAAAAAAAAAACTCAAATAAACAACCTAACTTTTCATCTTAAGGAACTAGTTAAAAAGAACAAATTAAACCCAAAGTTAGCAGAAGAAAGGATATAACAAAGATTGGAACAAAAACAAACAAAATAGAAAATACAAAAAGAGTAGGAAAAAATCATTGAAACTAAGAGTTGGTTTTTTGTGTTTCGAAAAAGCAAAGAAAATTGGCAAACCTTGGCTGGGCACAGTGGCTCACGCCTGTAATCCTAGCACTCTGGGAGGCTGAGGCGGGTGGATCGTTTAAGGTCAGGAGTTCGAGACCAGCCTGAGCAAGAGGGAGACCCCCGTCTCTACTAAAAATTAGAAAGAAATGATCTGGACAACTAAAAAAAAATATATATATATATATCTATATATATATATATATATATAGATATATATATATATATATAGAAAAAATTAGCCGGGCATGGTGGTACATACCTGTAGTCCCAGCTGTTGCTCTATGAATTAGTATTAAATGTGTTTTGGGGACAGGATTTGTCTTAAGAGTTTTACAGAGCTTTTCCCTGAAAGAATATGTGAACGTGTTGGTTTGCATTTCGAATGCTGTTACACTCGGAAGGGCGTCTCTGAAAGGCAGTAGCGGCTGTATCCCATGAGGCGCTGCGTTTCTCAGACCTAAAGAATTGATTTGCTTTGTAAAGCACAAGTGAATCTGTTAAAAACTATAGGCTGAGAACTGACAATGGAGTGCCCTCCGGAATAAACAGCTTCCCGGAAACGACAGCTTCCCCAATGGCTAAAAGCAAAGCTTTTGTTTAAACCACTCTAGACTACCTGTCTCCATTCACGATAACCTAATAAATATGGAGCTTACATATCTCTGTTTAACCCCTCCGTTTAAATGATAAACTTACCTTAGAATTTAGAAATTAACCTTTGAAAGACTTTGTAACCGTTTGCTCACGTAAATAGAATTAGTTAAAGAATCTGTAGAAGCCTTCTGTAAAAGCCTTTTAAAAATCTGTTAACCTGAGAGGAACTA
>CAUYSK010014262.1:0-11109 GCA_963575035.1 Avahi laniger | reverse complement strand
TGCTGTATCTAGTGTGCTTTGCAAAATCACAGCTGCCACTTAAGATTAAAAAAAAAAATTCTCCTTCATTAACACTCTTACAACTCACTGGTGATAGTTCAAAAAGTCTTTGCTTTTAAACTGAAGAACACTGACTATACCTGCACATACATACTATAAATAGAAATGAAACTGACAATTGAGGCAAGGATAGAAAAACTATTTTTACGAATGTATTATTTTATTTCTAGAAGTCCTTTTTTTATTCCCAATCTGCTTCTTATTCCATGTAGCCTATTTTTTTGTGTTTATCTTTGTGATTGTTCTCTTTCTTTCTTTATATTTCATGCATAGCCCTTCCACAAATCTGTTTGTTGTTTCCACCAACTCTTACTCATAGTGGCTTGCACTGTGACCTTGGTTTTATTTGTGAACATATTGGTTCTGTGAGTCTAACTCAAACTAGCTTTTGCTTAAACTGTATATGCTTCTGCTGTTACAGATAGCTGACAATTTGTAACTGCATTGGTTCGTTTTGAGGATATTGGCTCAGTAAGGGAGACCCAGGCTGTGTTCCCCATCTTTCTGCCGACCCAAGACTCTGAATCCCAACAGTGTCACAATGCCACCTTAGTTTAGTCCTCAGCTGACTTTCTTCTCTTTTCTGGAGGGTTATGTCTAGTGAAAGCTATGGCTATCGTGCAGTGACAGGGACCCTCTAACACCTTGATGGCCACAATGCTGCATCAGAATCAGGCCTTGGATTGTGCAGACACAAGGCAATGATTACATTTCATTTGTCGTACTATTAAATTTTTTTTCCTGGCTGCAATAACTCAAGATTTTTTACTTATTTCTCACTTCATGCCCATGGATTTTGGGGTAGTGGTACTGGAAGTTATGTGTTTATTATAAGAATGTTGATCAAGGCACTGGGGTTAGTGGAGCTTCCAGAAGTAGAAGGCGGCTGAATACATATTTTATTTTACTTTTAACAAGACATAGGAGAGTAAGGCTAAACAGGAACACTTCATATTTATTGGTAAAAACAAAAGTCTTTTTATTCATGGCAAATTGCATTCTTAGAAAAGTGTTTTATTAGGAATAATTATTTTGACTGATTTTCTGTAAACAATGTAATATGAGGAAAAATACTTCACATTTGTTATTTTAAAATGTTCCTCGATGATCTATTTATGAGCATTTAACATAGTGAGAGCAGAATTTGTTTCTCCTCTTTGGTAACACCTTATATAACCTTAGAGTAATTGTATACAAGAATGTCTCCCTAACTAAAGAATTAGTCTCTGAGGCCATGAACTATATTTTATTCATCTTTCATATATATTCCCAGTACTTTGTGTTCCATGATCACAGTGCTTGGCATACAGTAGTTACGCAGTAATTATCTGTTAAATAAAAAGCCAAAGAAAAATTTGGTTAGAAAGACTTTCTGGAAAAATGAAGCTTATGATTAAAAATGAGGAAATTTATTGGCACTAAGATATATTTTTTTAAATAACAAAATGATTTATCATTATATTATTTCTTTTCTATTCTTCTGTCACTGTAGCTCTGACAATGAATGTAAAAAATGAATCTCAAATTGAATCATGAGTGAATAGAAATGTTCTCAGGGAGAAATAGAAAAAACTGTAAAGTTCATCTAGAGTTGTATAAATAAATAATTCACCAAATAAAAATGGAAAAGAAGAATGTTGACAAAACCTTGGTACTCTTTCTTAACATAAATTTTAGTTTCCTCATTAAAAAGTTTTGGCCAGTGGAGAGATAACTGAGAGCTGAACCAACTATTCCTTGTGGAGCTTTAATCATAACTCAGAAATCAAGACTTTTGTTTTTATAATTATTAGGGACCTTTGAAGCATTTTTGAAATTCCTGGGGTGTTCACAGTTTTGTTATTTTCTGGTTTTGTGTCAGCGGAAAAGTCTTTGAAATTTTCTACTGTGAAGAAAATTGACCCAATTGCTGTCAATCTTCTGTATTTTTGCTTCTCATTTTCAGATACACACCCTCAAGTACACAATCTGCTAACAAAGGACCCCTCCAAAGTCCTCCTTTTGTGTGTTTTCAGGACATGCTTTCTGCACAAAAAAATATAATTTCTTAGACTCTCTTGATAGGGAAGAATAATGATGTCCAGGGTGAGGAAAATGGTTGAATGCGGTTTTGTTTTTGAAGAAATATCCGTTGTAGGCAGGTATATAGCTGCTGCTGGGATTAAGTCACTAAAACAATAGGAAAGATTATTAATCTTTATTTTCTTAAGCAATTTAAAAAATTGAGTTTTGGATGTGTTGTTTAGGTGGTAGTTAGAATTGTGTATGTCTTGTACAAAATTCACCCTATCTGAATTTGGATACAAGCTCTGAAACTCTTGAAGATTCTATCCACAAAGTATTCAGGTTAATTTCATTTCCCAAGTATCAAATACTCTGCTTAATAAATGATCTTGGTCAAATATGATTTCAATCATTTGTGCCTCTTTAAACTCTTTTATCACTTTTCCCTTATAGATTCATAGAATCTACGAGTTGGAGGGAATATAGATCATATAATCCAGATGCCCGGCAAATGCAGTCTCTGCTTTGTCTTAGCTCTGGACATCTCTTGCACAGTAAGAAAAATACTCAATCCACTCAAAGGAAAGGTAGTATTAATAATTAAAAAATATATCTAAGCTCTAACTTTAACCAACGCATGCCCCTCCGTCACCTTTTTATTCCAGGTATCTTTGTATTCTGAGTCAATTAGTCAAATTCTTTGATAGCTTTATGTAGCCATCTAATTTGACCCCTCATACTTATGCATTATCAATATAGAAAAAGGTATCACCTTTTTTGACATGCAGGTTTATCCTTTTTATGAACTTTTGGTCTCCATGCTCTTTATCCTCTTAGTTATTAGAAATAGATGAGCAGTTATTACTTTTGCTGTTTGTCCACTAGATTAAAGGACTCCAATTCTTGTCAGTAGTATGTAAAGAAACTAAAGGAGCTAATAGGGCTTTAGTTTAGTATTGTATTTAGTCTCTGAATCTAAGGCATATTTATACAAATACAAGCGCAGTATTAGCATAAGTCTTTTGCTCTGATTTTCTTTTTTTATAATTTATTATTTATTTGCAATCTAAAAATAAATTAGAGAAAGGAAGATTGGGGCAAAAATAATACAATTTAATTCTCAGGACAACTTTGTTGGGTAGATATTTGTATTTCCACTTCACAGATGAGAAAACTGATCTCCAGAGGAGCTTCTAAATTTGCCCAAGTTCATGTATCTTATAAATGGATTATAAAAAACTTTTCAAATAGGAAAAGGAATACTGATACAACCAGAAAGCCTATGAAACAACACAAACATAAAAGAAAATGCACCCAGGCTCATATTTTAATAGATCCTGGGGAAACAGGCAAGTTAAGTTATAAAGTTATAATTAATGATTCTTCATTTAAAAATCAAATTAATAATTATTTCCAGAAGATTCTAGAAAGGAACAATAAATGAGGAGAAGTAGAAGAAGGCCATCTTAAATGCTGAACTTCATAAAAGCCTCAGGTCCCAGAGAAGATAATCATAGTAATACATACTAAATAGTAATACTGTACAGTACTAATATTCATATACATATAAATACAAATAAATAAGTCATAGTCATGCCCTATTTTTATAATTTATGAATTTATTTGAAAATTTAAGGTAGATGAAGCAAAACTTGTCAAATACTACATGCGTGATTCTCCATACAGAGATTTATGTTCAGACTCATCTTCCCGCGACCTATGGGGAAGACATTCTGGTGACTACTAGCAAAGGTATATGTAAGGAAGAGGCAGGAAATAATTCCGGATCATTTTTAAACAAATTTAAGAGAGTCTGATAGATTATATTCATTCTTTATATTAACAATAAAAATGTACATACATTGTATCATAGCAATAGGAAGAACCTGCCCATCTTAAGAAAGAGTATGAATTTGAAGTCGAGGTTTGGATTCTGGTCTTAACTCATTCTTTACATAGTGAAACCAATCCATTCAATCCTTTGTCCTTATTTTTTCATCCATAAAATAAGGGATTTGGTAAGATCAGTGTTTCTCAGTTAGGAGTGCACCACCCTCCTCAAGGTGTTTTAGGCATTGTGGCTGTTTTTTTCTGTGAACTCTGAAGAAGTCTGTCTGTGGCTTGGGGAAAGTTGGCTTTCGGTGTGAAGTGCTGCATAGAGCTGTCTGTGTGATTTATGCTACTCACATCCACTTATTCACGAGTTTCTTATCTTTGCTAATTTACTTACCTAAGGAGGAAACCACAGAATAGATTTTAGTCAGGGAAATGTTAATTTTTTTCCTATCTAAGTTTAAGAAGAGCTAGGCATATTTCTTTAAGGTAATGTCTGAAAAACTCAGATGCCTGGAAAGTGAAAGATAGACACCATGTGCCTACACTGTAAGGCATTCCAGTGACTTCGAAGAAAGGACCTAAAACAAACAGGGCCAATTTTCTAAACTTAAATCTACCTGGCTAATTTTAAGAGGATACCAGGTCACAGCATCACAGATCTCTAAATCAGACTATTCAGCCTTCACATAACCTGCCTTTGAAGACATTCAAAAGTATCTGCAAGCACCATTAACTTTCACTTGGCTTTGCCAAGCAAAATTGTTTACCAAGAATTAAACACTTGACTTACACTCTCAATGGATGGTTTAAGCTTTACCTGAAGACACTAGAAGATTCTCAGGAAGTGGGAAGAGGTGTGCCTCATTAACTGAGGCATTTTTCTCCACTTTAGGATTATTGCTGGAGTTTACAAAGCCTCATGGTGTTTGAGTTTGGAGTGTTTCCTGTGCTTTTGTCCTTTCCAAGATACAACAGACAGAAATGATAAAGAAAGGCATGCTAGCATTGCTCTGGTTTGTTGGACTATTTCCTGAGAAATTTTAGTTGCTAAAGATTACTTCTGCAACTTTGAAGAAGAAAAAGTAATTTGGGATAAGTCAAGATAAGCATCTAGCTATGGTAAATGTCTGTGTGAATCAAATTACCAACTTCTAGGAGCCTTACCCTGTGCCAGTTATCCCATCTTAGCCCTCAGACGCCTACTAGGTCAATATAGCTTAATGAAGAAACAGCCATTATGTCTGTGAGAGTTGAGAAAATAAAGTTTCATAGATTTAAAATAATTGGTTAGGGGTACAGTGTAAAGTATTTAACAGAGAAAGTGAAATTTTAAAAAATACCTCTGCATCCTAATAGATTTTGTAAAATGAGAATTTTAAGACCAATAGATAATGACTGTGTAATCAAATCCATTTCATTTTTAGATATCTTGAAATATCAATAGGAAAAACACATTTCTCTTTGTTTCTAGACGTGGACATTTCTTGCAGTGGTTTGAAGGGGTTTCTCATAGGTTGGACACAAATTACATCTGAAAAATGAGATGAAAACTGTGATTTAGCAGTAATGCTCCATCCTGGCTGCACGTGTACTCAATCATATGCAGCACCCCAAGACGTACCATCTATTTGTCACCATAGTGGAAGGTAGACAGAGCAGTCATTGTGTAAAATTGTAAAGCACAGAAAGTAAGATTTTTAAAAAGTATCTTAAACTTCTCTTCATATACTGGGAGGATCTCTTTCAGATATAATATTCTCTCCATTGTAGAAGCTCCCTCACCTTTCAGAATACCCAGAAGTGTCCTTATACTCGTTCTCCTAGTTTGTTATTTTCAATTTAATGTGAGAGTTAATTTATTTCTCTTTCTGTTTTTCTATTTGAAACTGTTTCACTAAATCTTTGTTCTTCCATTAGAATGTGAGCACCACTGAGACAAAAACATTAGATTTTGTTCGCTCCCCAGAGCTTTGCACATAGCTGGTGCTCAGAAGTGCTTGCTGGATAGATTTGAATTTACGATGAAATTATTTAGAGGTAGAACACCTGTCTCTGTCTGTAATCTGGCCTAGCCATTTTAGGAGTTGAGATACAGAACAGAAAAGTTGATTTGGATCATTTTAAAAAACTTTGCAACTAGATAAAGTGAAATCAGTCGCTGAAATTGTAAATAAAGTCCTATTTGTTCTGCCACACAACATTTTATTGAGATAGGGAAGAAAAGCTGTGGGCGCCATCTGGTGGTGAATGCCTCCCAGTCGCAGTACCTCTCCACCAGGTGCCAGAGTGGAATACAGAGATACACCACGTCTAACCTGTTTCGTGGATCACTAGCAAACCCCTCACTCCTGAAACTTGGAGATGCCTTGAGTAAGAAACTCCTCTCTGTTCCTTCTATGCTCCTCCCTTCCACCCCTCTGTGTGTTTTCCATTTGAATCTGTAGTATCTTAAATTCCCTCCTCTTGCAAGGTTCATGCCGTCCTTTCTGATGTCACTCCTTCCTATCTTCTGCTCCAAGAACCCCAGAGCTGGGAAACATGAACGTGGTCTCATTGCCAAGTGTATGTCGTATATTCTATATCTCTCTATCTCAACGTAGACTTCAAACCTTTCAGCACTGACTATTGCACGTGGTAATTATGGTGAGTTCAATTCCTTGAAGACTGACTTTTAAGGGAAACACTATGAGTTTCATCCTTACACCACAAACTTGCAAGGTCAGAATTTTTATTAATAGTTGAGGAAATCTGGACAGAGAGAGGCTGCTGGTTATACTTCAGACCCCTTAGATGTTACACGAATATTCATAGTTATCTTTAGCCAGCAAAGTTTGCTCATCCTCTAAACTAAATAGAAGCAGCATTGTTGAGAGCATTTATTTTTAATGTGTGACAAAATTAGTTTTGTTTCTGACAAACAGTTCCATTCTGCAAATCAAAGGAATGGAATGAATTGATTTTTAATCTGACATTATTAAATTGTGCTAGGTAAGTTCAGAATGTGTATGAAAGGCTGAAATCCTTCCTCTTCAAAGACGTGGAATCAATTATAAGGAAAAGGGATTGAATTATCTTTCAGTTTTACTTTTTCATTCCTTTTCCTTCATTCATCTGGTTAGAGCATTGCTCATCTGGCGAGACAGGGTTTCTGCATCAGCATCACATCGCGCCATTGTTACCTTCCTAATTCCCTCCTGCTCACTCATTACCAGTTACTTGATCCCACAGGGGACCAATTGAGTTACTAGAAACCAGAGGCTTCAAGCTGGAGACAAGGGGGGTGCATCTGGCCTTTAGATGTGTTTTATTTGACCCACATATCACTTTATTTAAAAGATTGAGCCAGCAATATTAATCAAAAGTCTTGATTTCTAGATTATTTTTAAAAAACTGGGAACACTGGCAACAATGAGCTGGAAATGAATATCTGCTGACCTGTTTATCCCAGACACATTTTTTCCAGTTGGCTATAGTTTCCACCACAGTTTGTTTCTGACCCTGAGACTAAGTGTCCATTTGCAGTATGGAAAGTGAATAAGTTAACATTGTAATATTAGAATTCTTCCACTAGGTCTAATCCACTCCACCCATTACTGTACAGCTATGGAAGTCTTCAGACTCTGCTGTAACAATTTCTACCATTGGAAAGAAGTAGTTGATTGGAACTCTCACATATTTGCCCAAGAAGAACCTCTGAAATGCCGTTTCACCCTCGGGTAACACAGTAACCTGGTGACCTTCACCAACAGAAGAGTTATTTTTCAGAAATAGTATCCGATGCTACTCTGTATGTCAATGATACAAGATCAAATCTCTGAGACACAGGACTAGCCTCAGAGATGTGTATTCCATCTGTTTCCTATAAACTCTGCAATCTCAGAAACCTCAGTAGTGGTCCAGGATGGCATCTGAGAGTCCTCATACTTATGGTTAAGAACTTTGCTCAGAGTCACACAGTTAATGAGGCAGAACCAGGATCCAAAGTCAGGTCACCAGTGCTCTACAACGCTATGCTGGGAGCTCCGTAGGTACTTGTTAAGTGCGTAAATAAATCTGTAAGACGAAGCCTCACATTATCTGTTGCATATAGCCATAAAGATAAGAGCACCAGAAATTTGAGAATCGCCTTGATTTCTCTCTCTCTGTTAGCCATCAGTAATCGATTTCAGTTTCATGATATATCTCACGTCTATCCATTCTCTCCATCAGCACAGTGCCTGCCTGAGTCCAAACTGTTACCATCGGACTGATGGTACCTTAACTGGTCTCTATGCTTCCACTTTTGTGCCCTCTACAGTCCATTTTCCACATTGCAGCCACTTTGCATCACCTGTATCTTACCAAAACAAGATCTTGTCCTTCCTCTGTTTAAAACCCTTCAGTCCTTTCCTAATGCCCTCGGGACAGATCAGTGTGATCGGCAAGGGCTTCCCGCTGCTGCCTGGTGTCCTCCCTCGCCCAGCTCTGTGCTCCCTGAGCCACCCTGTCCCTTCACTTCCCCCCGTCTTTCTGTTTTAGGGATTTCCCAGATAGTGCCTGGACTATTCTTACCTGCCCCCACTTTTTCACTTATTTAACTCAAAGTGCTCCTTTCCAAACTTCCTTAGAGAGATTTTTCATTACTTATAATTCAGTTATAAATGTGTGTGTATATTTGGTTTTCCTTCATGTGATGTTTCACTTGAAGCTATCTAGTCAATTATGTCACTATTTTATTGTCAAATTTCTGAACAAGGACATGTCTCTGTTGTTAACTATTGGCATCCAGTACTAAGCACACACTGTGTCCATAATAAATATTTGTTCAATTAAATTGCATGAGATATGTGCTGGGAAATGAAGAGCAAGAGGTCGATGTGGTTCAGGGACCTCTCTGATTAGACTCTGATTTTTCCCTCCAAATGAGGGTATGGCCTTGTTGATTCTGAGCTTGGTTCAAAGGTCAAAAGTGCTGCCAGAACGATATAAGCTCTGACTTGAACAGACTGTGGCACAGCAAAATTGGGTAATTTCTTGGACCATGCATGTGTCATTGCAAATGGAAGGAAGTGGATAGATTTGAGGAAATATAGCTGAGTTGGTGTGGGATTGGACATAGGGGCTGAGAATGCTAAATCAAGGCTGACTCTCTTGTTTCTGGGTTTTCTCGTTTAATCTTCACAATTCCTTGACATAGGTAATATCATCTGATAGTCTGGGTTATATGCAAAGCATTCCTGGCACCCTTAGAACCATGAGCTGGGGAAAGCCTCACTGAGCTGGATGCTATTTCTGCTCTGTGGGCCCACCTCACTTCTGAGAAGTTTATGTTCCCTTGGCTAATTATGATGAGAACCTAACTCAACTTACAGGCTATATAAGGGGTGGGCTGAGGATAGAGTAGGCTTGTCTCTTCCAGCTATTCTGTAATCTCTGTGATATATTAAAGTAGAAAAATTCTAAAAACAGTTATCTGAGACATAGTAAATGTTTAAAATGTCGCTATAATTATTAGGTTGTATACTTGCCAGAGTAATAGTACCCTACTCTTAGAAAGAGAAAGCACTTGCTAAAGTGTTTGTCATAAAATGGTTTTTCATTTTCCTGGTACACTGAGCTGCGAGCTGTTAGGTGACTTTGAACCTTGACATTTCCATTCTGTTTTTGTGGCACATTATAATTTATCCTGTCAGCATGCCCCACATTATTGCCTACTGAATTGGTTGTGTGCATACAATAGATCGAGTGGAAATTTGAGGCTTAGTCTTTTCAGAATTATGGACTCTGCAACTCCTATAAGGTTCCTGGTAAGTTTCTTGACTTCTTTTGAAGTATTTGAGAGTGAACAGATAGCCTTGGTTAAAAAAACAACATACTGCTCTTTTACTGAGGACCCGCCAACATGGGCCGTGTTCGCTCCAAAACCATGAAGAAGGTGGCCCGGGTCATCATCGAGAAGCACTACATGCGTCTGGGAAATGACTTCCACACGAACAAGCGCGTGTGCCAGGAGATCGCCATTATTCCCAGCAAGAAGCTCGCAGCAAGACAGCAGGCTACGTCACACATTGATGAAGCGGATCCAGAGAGGCCCAGTGAGAGGTATCTCCATCAAGCTGCAGGAGGAGGAGAGAGAGAGGAGAGGTAACCATGTCCCAGAGGTCTCAGCTCTGGATCAGGAGATCATCGAAGTAGATCCTGACACTAAGGAGATGCTGAAACTTTTGGACTTTGGCAGTCTGTCCAACCTGCAGGTCACTCAGCCTACAGTTGGGATGAATTTCAAAACACCACGTGGAGCTGTTTGAATTTTCTCTATGCTGTAATATTTTAATAAACTTGGGACTGCAAAAACAAAAAAGCAAAAAAAACAACATACTGTATCAAGAACAATAGACGATATCATTATTAACTGTTAAGAAAAACTAGGTTCAGCAACAGTTAAATGGACAGGTTCATAAATAGTTATCTGTGACCACGAGGAGTAAACTGACCTACTAAGATTGTCATTCATTTAAACTTAAGAAAGTTAAGCTCTTAAGAAAGAAAGTTAAACTTTCCTTCATAGGTATTTATCAGTGAAACAGAAGATTTTCTGTCATGCACATTTTTGTTATGCACATCATATTTCTGAAATGATCATTACCACATGCTGTGGCTGCTTAAACAAATTGGAGATATATGTATATGTGTGTGTGTGTGTGTGTGTGTGTGTGTGTGTGTATATCTCCAATATACATGCAGTTAAATACACACACACAATCAGCTTTCCATATTTGTGGGTTCTGCATCCACAATTTAACTAACCATGGATCAAAAATATTAGAAAAGCAAACCATTAAAAATAGTACAATAAAAAAATGCAATATAACAACTAAATACATAGCATTTACTTCGTGTTAGGTATTGTAAGTAATTTGGAGGTGATTTAAAGTATACAGGAGGATGTGTGTAGGTTATATGAAAACACTGTGTGATTTTATATCAGGGATGTGAGCATTGTGGGTTTTGGTATCCACTGGGGTCCTGGAACCAATTCCCTGTGGATATTAAGGGATAACCGTCTGTCTGTATGTGTATGTGTATGTATGTATTTAGTAACTGACGTTGTGTCAAGACACCTTACATACATGGTGACACAATCTGAAGGTAAATCATCAATGGACTTAGCCAGTCCTGCTTTCTTTATTCCTTGAGCTGAAGGCAAAAAGCCAACAGATATAAGTAGCA
>CAUYSK010014260.1:0-10182 GCA_963575035.1 Avahi laniger | reverse complement strand
TCCTGCCTCAGCCTCCCAAGTAGCTGGGACTACAGGCACGCGCCACCATGCCTGGCTAATTTTTTCTGTATATTTTTAGTTGTTCGGCTAATTTCCTTCTATTTTTAGTAGAGACGGGGTCTCGCTCTTGCTCAGGCTGGTCTCAAACTCCTGAGCTCAAGTGATTTTCCCTCCTCGGCCTCCCAGAGTGCTAGGATTACAGCCATCAGCTACCATGCCCAGTCCATAACGTCTATTAATTTTTTAAAAATAAATGTTTTATTCTTCTATTCTTCACAGTCCTGCATTATTCACGAAAAGCTCCCACTGTCCTCTCTCTCAAAGAGTAGCTTATGCATGAAGTTGAGGAGTAATAGGAAAGCTATAGCCTCCCGCTCGTGTGGTAGGTGGCAGGTAGATGATCAGAATTCCACAAGCAAACAACACAGCTGGGAGAGACCAGGAGACGAAGGCACAGAGGAGGATGCAGCAAATGCTGAAACTCCCCAAGGGACAAGGACAGAGTCGGGGAACCTCCCAACCTTCTAGAAAAGGGCTCGTGTGCCCACTACCTAACAGGATGATATGGTATCACTGCAGGCAAGCACAAGGATACCTATATACACAGTAAGGAGAGTTTGAAAAATAATTCTGTGGAGAAAATATAAGCACGAGGCAGAAAATTTCCAAGTTTGGAGAAAAGAAACTTGCTTACTGACATTGTCAAAATTGGTGCCATGTTTAAGGATGAGCTTCAAAGGAAACTGCGGATGATGACAGAACAACTCTAAGACCATAGATCATTAAACCCAGTTTAGTTTTCTCTCCCATAGAAAGAGTGCATTTACCTAGGAACCAGCTTCTAAAACCCTCACTTTGTGTTGATCTCAGTTTTTTGGTGTCTTCAGGAATGAATTTTGTATATAGAAAAAATTATGTTAGTGGTTTATTTACTAAAATTAGTTCAATTTATTAAAGCTATATATTCAAAAAACTTCTTTATTCAGCTTTTAAGTTCAGCTTGCAAATACTAATTTCCTCCTTATGTCTAGTAAGCAACTTCTGAGAGTTCTTTTAATTACGTTTAATGCCATATATACACTTAAATAAGTAACTAGCTTCAAACATTTTAAACTACATTAATAAATTTATTATGTTCTCTATCATTTTAAAATATTTTAATAGTCTAACTTAAGAAACAAAAATTATTAACTATTAATTGGTATTCTTATTCATCTAATGAGTTTGTTAACAATGTGATTGGTGTTACAATACATAAAAATAACAGAGTCCTTTTTAACACAAAATGTTGAAATGATACTATGGTTCTGATGTTCTTAAATATTCCTATAATTCAATTTTAGGTTTCCTAAGGCTAAAGCTTCCCAGATAACTAAAATTTTCTGCATACCCAGAAAGAATTTACTATCCTAGTTCTGAAGTTACTAGTGATTACAAGGTTACGGAAATCTCGGAGGATTAGTAGACTCAGAGCTGCAGATAGAGCAATTCTTCTCACCATATCAATGGCATAACAAATCCCATTTTATATATCACTGTCTTGGGCTTCAGAACTTGAAGGCATTGAGCTTGAATAATAGATGCAAATAAATGTCTTTCGTGTCTTCCACATAGTCATCATGAAGGTATAACAGTTAATAATTTTACCCAAAATTCCTCAGTTATAAGATAGTAGCATAACTATTTTTTTTCTAATCAAATAAAATCTAATCTCTTGTTTTATGTACAAAAGTTTCTATTATCCTTTGGGTTATTTGGGATCTGTGGAGTCCAGAATATTCACGGAAAGTTTTTCTCATCTTTATATCATTGTAGTCAGGGTTGATATGGCCAGTGTCCAAGTTCACCTGGTCCCTTGGAAGTGGGCAGCTCTGTGACAAGCCTGAGAGCCTCACTTAGGGTCAGCTTCCAGCAGTCCCAGCCCATAATTTCTGCTAGAGGTCTTGCCACCACCTAGAAGCACTGCATGAGAAGGGGTTACTAATGGAATCAGCCAAACTTCCAAATACCTCCCCAGATCATCCCATTTTGACCTCCCCTAACCCTAGAAATATCTCCACTTCCAGCATAATCCAGCTTCAAACCTAACTTTCAACAAAACAAACCTCAAAGGTTCAGATAACTGGATAACAGACAACTGTTGCTCTCTGGATAACAGACTTTTGGCTTCTAACCCAGCAACACAAACATCAAGTGGATGACTGTCTTAGGAGGGTGGTAGGCAAAATACCTGTAGCAATAAGAAAAAATCATAAATTAATATCTCAATAGATTGTCTTGCAATAGAAATTATATATTGGTCCCAATAATAATGACCTTACTCAAAACATTTTCTAGACTTGTTGTTATATATGATTTAGCAGCTGCCCAAGGGAAAAAAGGCTTATTTCTACAAATTACAACGATGATAACTACATGACTACAGAATTGGCTGTGACCCTTTTATAATAACACCTGTCAAATTAGGACAGATTGTGGTTTATAAATCATATAAGCATAGAAGTATGATGTAGTCAATACTGGTTTTTGTTTTGTTTTGTTTTGTTTTTTAGTCAGGGTCTCACTCTGAGAGTTGTTGTCCATGCTAGAGTTCAGTAGTGTCATCATAGCTCACTGCAACCTCAAACTCCTGGGCTCAAACAGGCCTCCTTCCTCGTGCCTCCTTCTTCAGACTTATAGTTGGGACTATAAGCATGCACAACCACAGCTGGCTAATTTTTCTACTTTTTGTAGAGATGGAGTCTCACTAGGTTGGTCTTGAACTTCTGACCTCAAGCAATCCTCCCACCTCAGCCTCTCAAAGTGCTAGGATTGCAGGCATGAGCCACCGTGCAGGCCAGTAAATGCTATTTTGAAAACAATAGTTCATAATTACTGTAGTCTAAGGTAATTTCAGCAAATATTTAAATACAGCAAAAAGACTGGATAGGCAGGGTAGCCGGGGTCGGGAGGTGGTAGCTCACCCCTGTAATCCTAGCACTCTGGGAGGCCGAGGCGGGAGGATCCACTTGAGGTCAGCAGTTTGAGACCAGCTGAGCAAGAGTGAGATCCCCTCTCTATAAAAAATACAAAAATTAGCCAGGCATGGTGCTGTATACCTACAGTCCCAACTACTCGGGAGGCTGAGGCAGTAGGATCGCTTAAGCCCAGGAGTTTGAGGTTGCAGCGAGCTATGATGATGCCACTGCACTCTAGCTCAGACAACAGAGTTGCCAAAAAAAAAAGGATATATTACTTCATTGAAGATGTCAAAATTACAGAATGAGATAGTTTAATAAACAAAATCATTAAGCTTGCAGTTAAATCCACGAATATTTATTCATAATAAACAAATAAATAAATAAAAGTGAAAGGAAAGCCCTTTCTTAACCTTAGTGATAATTAATAAATAATGAAGGAATAATAGAGATAGAAATCACTATTTTGCAATGGTCATAATAATAACTGAGTCATGCAAGAATCATCAGTGGAGGCTAAGGGATCATAGATGGATAAAAATTTGAGGATAACTGGAAGAGGGATTATCTATACCACTTCAGATAATCTCTCTATAGTTTGTATTTCTGGCCTGAGGATCCAGGAGATGAAGTCCAGGGTAACTGAGGGCTCACAGAAAGTGAGAGAGACTCCAAAGGGCAGAGAGCCAGGGGAGAGGCAGCCCAATTCTGATATGATCCCTATCCAAATCTGTGGCTGACCTCAAAACCACATATACATGGTTCAAACTCCAAAAAGCTTGCATCTAAGCCAAAAAAAAAAAAATTGAAGATTCTAACTGCCTATTTCCACAGGTGAGACAGAGTTTGCAGTTTGAGTCTAATCAAATTAATTTCCTACTAAAATGAAAACATCACAACTCTTCAAATGAATATAACTAAATCCAAAATCTTCACAACATAACATTCACAATGTCCAGATACAGTTTCAAACTAATTAACATGTGGAAAAACCAGCAAAATGTGACTGATTTTCAAGGTGAAAAAAAAAGAGCCTCAACCTTAAAGTCACCTAGGTGTTGAAATTATCAGACAAAGGCTTTAAATAGCTATTACAGCTATTCTCAGTGAAATAAAGGAAAATAGCCTCTTAATGAAAGAAAGGAAAGAAAATATCAGCAGAGAAATAGAAAAGAGTTTTTAAAAATTAAATGAAAATTTTAAAACTGAAAAACACAATTATCTGAAATCATAAAAGGAAAAATGGTAAATTTGATGTGGATAAATTTGGTGCTCACCACTAAATCAAGGGATCAGATTTTACATCACAAATAATGAGATAAACTGATATCATGTGATTTCTGATAAGATGCACAAAGAAGCACACAATATCAATTTCATAACTTTCCTGCCAAAAAATGCCTAACTTCAGTTTAATTATAAGGAAATATAAGATGAACCCATTTGAGAATCATTCTACAAAATAACTGACCTGTACCCTACGGAGTAATGAAAGAGAAAATAAGGATTGTTCCAAATTAAAGAAGGGCTTGGTAGACAACCACTACAATGCCCCCAAGTAATCTCTGCCTCTTGGTATTCGTATCTTCCTACAATCTCATCCCTCGGAAGATGGACCGGGCCTAGTAACTCAATTCTAATGCATAGAATACAGAAAAAGTGGTGTATGCCACTTCCAGTATTAGTTTACAAAAAGACTTTCCTTCTGTCTTGCTCAGTCTCTAATGCTCTCACTTGTTTTGATGGAAGCCAGCTGCTCACAACATGAGCTGGTCCACAATGAGAGGTCCATGTGGCAAGGAACTGAGGGAGGCCTTCAGCCAACAGCCAGGAAGAAACTGAGGCCCTAGGTTCAACAACCCATGAGCAATTGAATGCTGCCAAAAATCACGGGTAATCTTTGAAGTGGATCCTTTACCAGTCAAACTTTCAGATGAGACTGACTCCTGCCTTACCCCTTGTTTGCAAGATCCTAAGGTAGAGGCACCCAGGTAAGCTGCGCCTGGATTTATGTCCAACAGCAATTGTGAGACAATAAGTCTTATTCTAAGCTTAAGTTTTGGAGTAAATCTTATGTAGTAATAAATAACTAACATGGAAACTAAAAGAGACATGACAACTAAATGCAACATGTGACCCTGGATTAGATATTGTGGAAAGAAATAGATGCTATAAAAGACATTATTGGACAATTGCCTAATTTGAATATTGACAATATATTAGGTAATGATATTACATTTCCTGAATGTGATTTTTAGTAAAGAAATATCCTTTTTATTAGAAAATCCACATTGAAGTATTTAGAAATAAAAAGAGATATATAATATAAAAAATTATCTACAAATAATTCTTACATGATTAGAGGAAAAATTAATCATAATATGTATTATAAATATAGACAGTGGTAAGGCAAATATAGCAAATTGTTAATTTATGAATCTGGATAAAGAATACATATATAAAAATTATAAATTTCTTGCAGCTCATCTGTAACTTTGAAAGTATTTTTTTTTCTTTTTTATTAGAAACAGGTTCTCACTCTATCAACCAGGCTGGAGTGCAGCGGTATGATCACAGCTAACCGCAGTCTTGAACTCCTGGGCTGAGGCAATCTCCTGCCTCACCCTCTCAAGTAGTTAGTACTACAGACACATGACACCATGCCTTGCTAACTTTTTAAATTTTTTAAAGAGATGAGGTCTTACTCTGTTGTCCAGGCTGGTCTCAAATTCCTAGCCTCAAGTATTCTCCCACCTTGGCCTCCCAGAGTGCTGGGATTACAGGCATAAGCCACCATGCGGAGCCTGAAAGTATTTTTTAAAGATTTTTCTTTTTTTTAAGTAGTTAAAAGGAGCAATTGGTTATATATGGATTACCTTAAAATGTGTTGTTTTAGAATTTAAAATTAATTAAGATTTAAGATTTTTATTTCTTTAGTAAGAAAAAAGAGATTTAATTTTTTCTTTTAATAATGATAGCCTTTCCCTCTTGGTGCTTTTAAAACCAAATACCAGCATAAATATATTTTGCATATTTTATTTTCAGGAAAAAATATTAAATTTGGCTAATTTAGATTAAAATATATTTTTTTCCTGTATTTAAATCCAATGCTTACTTTTTTCTTTTTTTTTTTTTTTTGAGACAGAGTCTCGCTCTATTGCCCAGGCTAGAGTGCCGTGGCATCAGCCTAGCTCACAGCAACCTCAAACTCTTGGGCTCAAGCGATCCTTCTGCCTCAGCCTCCCAAGTAGCTGGGACTACAAGCACGCACCACCGTGCCCGGCTAATTTTTTCTATGTATTTTTAGCTGTCCAGATAATTTCTTTCTATTTTTAGTAGAGACGGGGTCTCACCCTTGCTCAGCCTGGTCTTGAACCCCTGAGCTCAAACAATCCTCCCATCTCGGCCTCCCAGAGTGCTAGGATTACAGGCGTGAGCCACCGCGCCCAGCCAAAATCCAACACTTATTCTTAAGTAAAGTGTTGTGGTCAAATAAGGAGACTCCCGAGAACAAAATGAAAAGTTAACAACCAAACTCTAAGGCCTGTCTTGTGCAAAAGGTCATGATTTGACCTCTATACCTTCCTGACATTCTCTTGGCAGCACTTTACGGTGACCTGAGTTGCCCCACACTTACCTTCTTTCTTGTGTTAATCTAAGATATTTTCTGATTAAAAGGTTTGATATTACTTGAATTTTGTACATTTTAATTTTTCCCATTTTAAAACAAGTGTTGTGGAAGCAAATGTAGCCCATTATCCCTCACACTCACCTTCATGCCTTTTCCACTTCCTCATCATTCTACTTCCTTTCTTTTGCCCTCTCGGACTCCTTGCTCCACTCCCCTTTCTCTACCTTGCCTTCTCTATCTCTTTTTGACCCCTTTCTTCCTGCCTTGGTCCACACTAAACCCACCTGGGGCCAGCTTTCATGGTCGCCTGCTTAGATCACTGCAATCTCCTCAGAACTGGCCCTCTGCCTCTAGGCAATCCCAGTAACCCCAGGTGGCACAGAAGCGCTCGTTTTTAGTTCAGAACCTAGAACTTTGTCTATTGAACCGGGTGTAAACTTGCAGGTCTCTGAACTGTCATTTCCTTACCTCTAAGAGACCAAATCATTTTTTTTCACCTTTGACTTATCTGAGCCAGTGTTTCTCTCCCTATTTAGGGCCACCCATTCCTAACATATTTAGGAAAAGAGTTATCACAGGTTTGTTGTGAAGTTCCCTCTGTTCTGAGCTCTTTCTCCACGTTCTGCCATGGCCTGCTTGTCACTTAGTACTGTCTGTCAGTGAGCACCTGAACCCTATGTCCTCCAAGCATGGCCATCTCCCCTCCCACACATCATCAGACATAGATGATAGGAGAAATAACAAGACAAAGCATAAAACATGAAAAACTTGAAACTAGCCTCTGTATATGACTTTTTCTAGAGTCTCAGTAAACAATTTCTAAGGTGTTAAACTTTTTGTAAGAGGTTTCCTTGTGAACCTACTTTTACACAAAAGACTATGAAACAGCCATATTTAGGAAAAGAGCATTCATAATGGCTATAACCTTAACTAGATCTAGCTAAAGTTTTGTAAGTACTGCTTACAAAGGAGTAAGGACCTCAGCATCTGACTTGTAGAGAAAAGGGCTTGAGAATTTTCCTTCGATGATGTATCTTTTCTTGTGCTACTTGCTAGAAACTTTCCTTTTTTCCAATCCAAATTGATAAAGATATATATATCCAAATTTATATACACATAAATTCATTGATATCATCATATGTGTATGTGTGCCCCCACATATATGCATATGTGAATATATATGTTAATATGCATGTATATACGGTCGTCCCTCAGTATCCAAGAGGATTGGTTCCAGGACCCCCACAGATACCAAAATCCGTGGATGCTTGTATAAAATGTGTAGTACAGTTGGCCTTCCATGTGGGGGGCGGGATTCCATATCCACAAATCCACGATTGGTTGAATCTGTGAATGTGAAACCCACGGATTCATAGAGCCAACTGTATATGTATATATATGAATTGGTTTATTATATTTGTAGAGTTATAAAACTTTTCTATTCAAAAATTATTTTTCAAAAGCAAAATTCTTTTTTCTAAAAAGGACATATATATATAAAATAAGTATTTTTGAGACTTGTGTTTTTGATTGAAACATAAAACATAACAAAACCAGAAAATTATTCTTGGTATATATTCATATATTTTAATAGTATCTTATTCATACATCTATAATATGGCATCGCTGATACTTGCCTACAGGTTGCATAATTTTCAATAAGCTCTTTTTAAATTTCTTCACAAAACTACCCACAACAATCTTCAAAGCTGAATAAAAATTCAGTTATTTTTAAAATGTTCACAACTCCAATTGGCTTTTCTTTCTAGAAAATTGCTTTTTCCTCAACTTTTTGCCTTGAAAAATTGTAAACCAGAGGGGCAGGATGGCTCACGCCTGTAATCCTAGCACTCTGAGAGATCGAGGCAAGAGGATCGCTTGAGCTCAGGAGTTTGAGACCAGCCTGAGCAAGAGAGATATCCCTGTCTCTACTGAAAATAGAAAAAATTAGCTGGGCATGGTGACACGTGCCTGTAGTCTACTCAGGAGACTGAAGCAGGAGGACCACTTGAGCCCAGGAGTTTGAGGTTGCTGTGAGCTAGGCTGCTGCCACCACACTCTAGACTGGGCAACAGAGCAAGACTCTGTCGAAAAGAAAAGAAAATTAAAGAAAAGAAAAGAAAAGGAAAATTGTAAACCTACAAAAAGTTACAAGAATGAATTTGCAACACCCATACCAGATTTTCCAGTTGCTAATTTTTCCACAAAGTTCTCAATCTCTTCCTCCCTCTCTTTTACTGCTCTTTTTTGAATCATTTGAAAATAAATTACAATATTCCTAAACACTTCATCATGAACTTAAAAAACAAAGACATGCTCTTAAATATTCTTCCATAACCACAATACGATTCTCAAAAATCAGGAAGTTTAACATGGATACAACACTATTTTCTCAATAATGTTCTTTCTAGCCAAGTTTTTCCCATCCAGGATCACATATTACATTTGGTTGGTCTTTAGTCTTTTTCTTTTTCTTTTTTTTTTTTTTAATTTTAAAGAGATGTATTCTGAGCCAAATTTGAGGACCATGACCCAGAGCTACGCCCAAGAAGCCTTGAGCAAGTGGACTCCCTTAGTCTTCTTCTATCTGGGAATAGTTCCCCATTCTTTCTTTGTGTTTCATGGTATTGTCATATTTGCAGAGTACCGTCAGTTGCTTTGTAGAATGGCTCTCTCCTGGGGTTTGTCTGATTATTTCCTCATGCTAAAATACAGGTTGTGCATTTTGGCAGAATTGGTACAAAAATAATACTGTGCCCTTTGCAGTACATCACATCCGGAGGCTGAGGTCAGTTTGTCCCATTATTAGTGATGTTAGGCTTAATCACTTCTTCACTGCAAAGGTATCTCTTTCTATTTTTGTAATTAATTAATAATCTCATTTATAGCAGTTCTGTTCATAATTGCCAGAAACTGGAATAAGTTCAAATGTCCATCAGTGAATGAATGGATAAACAAAGCGGCACATTCATACACTGGAATACACGGAGCAATAAAAAAGAACAAAGTATCAATACACCCAACAACTTAAACAAGGCATTATGCTGAGTGAAAAATAGCCAGTCTCCAAAGGTTATATCCTATATGATTCCATTTATAGGACATTCTTATAAGACAAAACTACAGAACAGATCAGTGGTCAGGGGAGGTACAACCATAAAAAGAGAGCACAAAAGAGTTTTGAGATAATATAATAGAACCATCCTATTTCCTAAAATGTGGTGATGGTTACATATATCTATACTTGTGTTAACATTCATGAAACTATACACCAAAAACGATGTCAATGTTACAGTATTATGATTTTTTTTTTTTTTTTTTTTTTTTTTTTAGACAGAGTCTTGCTCTGTTACCTGGGCTAGAGTGCTGTGGCGTCAGCCTAGCTCACAGCAACCTCAGACTTCTGGGCTTAAGCAATCCTGCTGCCTCAGCCTCCCAAGTAGCTGGGACTACAGGCATGCGCCACCATGCCCGGCTAATTTTTTCTATATATATTGTTAGCTGTCCAATTAATTTCTTTCTATTTTTGGTAGAGACAGGGTCTCGCTCTTGCTCAGGCTGGTCTTGAACTCCTGAGCTCAGGACTATCTGCCC
>CAUYSK010014259.1:0-15614 GCA_963575035.1 Avahi laniger | reverse complement strand
GCTGGGACTACAGGCATGCGCCACCATGCCCGGCTAATTTCTTCTATATATATTTTTAGCTGTCCAATTAATTTCTTTCTATTTTTGGTAGAGGTGGGGGTCTCACTCTTGCTCAGGCTGGTCTCGAACTCCTGAACTCCTCTCTAAACCAGACAACCACCCTGCTCAGAATGATCCGCCCACCTCGGCCTCCCAGAGAGCTAGGATTACAGGCGTGAGCCACCGCGCCCGGCCTCCTATTTCTCACTTTTTGCTGAGAGTTTGGTGTCTCCCAGCAGCCTCCAGCGAGGATGTTTGTGACAGTCACGGTGACCCTGCCGTGATCCACGGCTGCTGGCCGCTCTAACGTCCCCTACTCAAAGGACACTGTCCCCACCCACATGACAGTGACCATAAAGTCTGGGGCAATGGGTCGCTCTCTGCAGTGTCTGAGGTCTGCGGGGATCAAGGGAAAATTGAAACATTATCTTATCTGTTTCTGCAGGAGGGTTGAGTGTTGACCTGCTCTCTTAATAGAGTGATCCCCGACTAGGCTGAGTTCAAGGTCCCCAAGGGAAAGTGTTTATTTTGTTCACTACTAAGTCCCAACACACAGAAGAGTTCTGGGAAAAAAGTAGACAGTTAATCAAATATTTATTGAATGAACATGCATGGAGGCAAAAGTAGGAGGAAGATGTCAAAATGCAGGTGCCTGTCTGGGGAAGAGACAGCTATCACGTCTGGCTACGCCATGGTTCATGCTCAATGTTGTTGTAATGGATTGAGTGACTTCATATATATTTGCATACACACACGCATATTCTCAGACTTAGAGTAAGGTCTGTCAGATAAGAGAAATGAGACATTATTTTCATGGGCACAGTTTTGATCCCACAAATAGATTCAAAACTTTTTTCAACCTTTAACATTTTAAAAGCAACACATACTCATTAAAGAAAATGTGCAAAATTCATAACTAGATCTTAGACAAATTGGGAGTGGAGTTTATTTTGTATTTCTAATAGTTTAATACAGATTAATCATTAAAAATACACATAATGAAATCATCGAGTACAGGCAAAATAAATGTTTAAATAAATGATGTCACACTCCGCACTGTGGGAGTAAAAGAAGGAGACAGTACTTTATTTCAAATAAAGAGCCCAGGACACCTGTGAAGGGTGAGTTTGCAGAAGACACCTTTTATTATTTAATTTATATTAGAGTGGCAGTGTACTACTTGTACATTCAGTGTAAAGCTATAAAAAGTGTGGAAGGTTATCACCAAATTGCTAACGGGGCAAGGAGTAGAATTGTGTCATTTGTATATAAAATGATGATAACAATAGTGATGATCATGATTAAAGTGATTAATCAAACATTACCCAGAGTTGTAAAAGCTGAGAAAAGAAAATTCATCCTCAACCAAACCACCCATGATAATGACTCATGGTTTCCACATATTCTTTTTTATAAATTCATTCAAAGAGTATTTATATTCAAGCATGGAGCGCATAATTTAAGCACAGTGCCCCCGGGATTCCGTCTGTGCTCCCCTCTTTCTTATGTGTAATAAATATTTCCCGATCAATCCCTTCCCCCTATTCAGTCAGTATAAGGGGGCTCAGGAGAATCCCAAGATTCTCCATAATGAGCTGATTATGGGCAAGGATTCCTAGAAAACAATCCAGCAATAGGTCCCCGGTGTTCTCTCTCCAATCCTGTCCTCCCTCCCCGCCACCCCAACACACACACACACACCCTGCCTCTTATTTCATCTAAGTGGAAAGACTCAGGCCAGGAAGGAAAATGTGTTTGAAACATACACAATACAAAAATCACTCAGAGCACCGGGTCTCTGCCACAGATCACAGTCGCCTGATATCGATTCCCGATGGGAACGGGCTCCCCAGGGTGAGGATGCTCCTTCTCTCTGACCACTGCCGCTCTGGTTCTCAGGCCCTCAGCTCTGGGAACGGCAGCTCGCATTTCCAAGGGGAAGAGCCTCTGACAATTTCTGAAGAAGCCTTTCGGGAATAGATCCCCTTTGTTTGTAGTTATCAAAACAAATTATGCGCTACATGCCTGAGATGATGTTGACTCCAAGATGTCCTCCTTGGGGACCTGCAAACTTGCAAATGTGCATTTCGGTCCTTTGTGGTGGGAAAGGGCAGCAGAAAGCACACACTGATCTGAATGGGGCCTTCTCTTTAACGGTCCCAGGAGGCGTCTATATTTGGAACACAATAATGCTATTTTGAAAACGAGGTGTTCGTGGCCTTTGATTGATGAGCTGTAACAGTTATTCAAACAAAGGTCCTGGAATCTTGGCATCCAACCACGCAAAATTTCTCATCTTTCTCCCCACCACAGCCTTAACTGAGGAGGCCATCAAGGACGGTATTTCAAAGTTAATTGAGTCTTTAAAAGTAAAATAGTTATAATAATCGAGGAAAAAATATTAGCTATTTCCACACTTAAACAAATGCCACATGGCACATAAATTCCACCATCTGCTATAACTTTTCCTGAGTAGGAAGTTGGCAGATATTGCATAATCATCTACATATGACTGATAATTTTTAGCCAAATCTAAATAAAATGGTGCTTTGTGTTCATGTGCTGTTTTAAAAAGCCAGAGATATAAGATAAACACTAAAACACGCTCTCAATGTTTATTTTTCCCATTAAACATACATACATAATTTATATTTCCTATGCATGTATATATATGTATGTATGTAGACATTTTATATGATTATATATATAGTCAAGTGAACCCTTTTTACCTTCTGGGCCTTGTTAGAGTATATACTGAGTCAATAATGCTATAAATTTCTATCTTTCATACAGAAAATACTTCACTGTATTTACTTTGACCTGTTCCAGGAGAGACCTGGAGTACAGCACTTTGCTTATGTCAGGTACGCCAAGACACAAAGCAATAAAACACTCATTTTCAGAAAGAAAGCATATTTCACAGTGAAGGGGGTGTGATGCCCGGTGAGGATAATTTGCACAAACTGAAAAAACAAATGCATGGTCAATGAAATCGTGTCCTTGTAGAACACTTGAAGTTTCCTAATATATAACGGAATTAGCGTAGTCAGATTTCATTTAAGTCCACAGCTCCGTGGTCCATTATTTAAACAGCGCTGTCAGTCATGAAAGAATACTTCAAGTGCATGACAACAAAACGCTATCAATACTGAAGGTCGTCCTCTAAATCAGAAGAGAATGCTAGGGTTTCCTAACGACTTCTTCTCAAACAAATTACCAGCAGGCTGCATCAAAATGAATTTTATTATTGAGGACAAGTGAATTGTACAGTACTTATAGCAAACACATTAGAGGATTAAAATTGATTGAAGGAGATTGGATTTGAAAAGATACAAATAGGGAAGACATGAAAAATCTGCTCAAAGTGAACTTATCAAAACTGCCGTGGAATTCAGCCATTGACCAGCCATTTTTGGAAGGTTTGCTTCAGCTTTCTCTAGAGAATACAGTGAAAATAGTGGATTCTGGATGGGGGACAAGCTGTTGCCGTGAAGGTACCCATGGATGGGTACCCATGGAAAACACACGTGGACCCAGAGATTTGACTGAGTCTGTGAATTCCCTGCAACAAAAAGTGGATTTCTCTGTGTGTGGCAAGTATTTGACTGGATTGCAGCTTGCCAAGGAAGTTTAAACTGACTTCTCCTCAGAGGTCAGTCTAGGACTCTTCCATCTATTCAAGAATGAGGTTCAGAAAGCTCCTGTCACTTTGGCATTGATCGACCATGTGTTAATCTAGATAATAAGAGTCAACATGTCTGATGTGCTCCCCGCATGGCCAGCATTCTTCTATGAGCGTCACATAAAGTACCTGAATCCTCATGGTGATTCCATGAGGCAGGTACTGTTATTGCCTCTATTTTATAGAGGAGGACACTGGAATCAGAAAGGCTACAAAACATTAAGAGGCAAAGACAGTATTCTAAGTTGGGCTGCTGGAACCAGAATCTGTATTCGTAATTATTATACTATCCAAGAGATGCAAGCACGCTAGTAATCAAACCCCCCACCCAGTTGTCTCCTGCGCTGGAAGAATGGCTTGGGAAATGACTACCGGTACACTGAGTTCCATGTTCGATCCATGGTTCTGTTCTGAGAATCTGGAAAGACATATGCTAGTCAGCTTCCAAGATGGTCCCTGAGGATGCCCTCCTCCTGGTATCTATCTGGCCCTTTGTAGCCTGTGCTGTCTCCTCCCACACTGTGCCAGAGTCGGTCTGAGCGGCCCACGGAATGTGGCAGATGGGGTGGTAGGGTGCTCTGAGGTTCGGTTAGAAAAGACTGCAGCTTCCATTTTAGCATCTCTGCTCCCCTCTCTCCCCCTCTTCCTCTCTCATAACTCACTTTGGAGAAAGCCACCTGCCAAGTCTCCAGGGCACTCTGGAAGCCCATGGGAGGCCCACGTGGTGGAGACCTGAGGCATGCCGCCACCTACGTGAGTGAGCTTGGCAGCAGGTCCTCCAGGCTTCACCGACAACCACCCCAGATGACAGCTTAGCCACCACCTTGCGAGGGATCCTGAGCCCAAACCACCCAGCTAAGCCACTCCCAGGTTCCTGAACCTCAGAAACTATTTAAGGTAAGGAATGCTTGTTATTTTGAGATGCTGACTTTGGGAGCAATTTGTTACACAGCATTAAGTAACTGATACATGGCATAACCTATACACTTGAGCTGTCAAAGACTTTAAATAGTGGGGTTTGTCCACAAAGCCCTCAATGCTTAACTTGTTGCTTTATAGAGAGCAACTCGGTAATGTGGCCCAATCTGAACTCCTTCCCAAGAGGACAGTACACAAATATGCATCCAGTCATTATTATTTCTGAACATCCACTGGGTGTCAGGCACTGCCGTAGTGCTGGGACATGACACTAAAGAAACAAGGTCCTCTCCCTTGTTCTTTTAGTGGACAGAGGCAGAAAACAAACAAGTAGAAAAATAGGAGAAACAATGGAATGCTAATAAATGCAATGGAAATGACACAGAACAGTGAAGTCGGGGTGAATATCTCCCTGGCTGGAGCAGTCAGGAAAGACATCTCTCAGAAGGAATATTTGAGAAGAGTCTTGCACATGATGAGAATTGCCAGCCAAGAAGAGACCTGGGGAAGGAAACACCAAGCAAATCTGGGCTATTCATGGGTTGTATAATCTTCGGCACACCCCATAACATTCAAGCCTCAGGTTCCCCATCTCTATGTTTGGGATGGTAATAATTGGCCTCACATGATAAAGAGAATGAAATACAATGATTGGCATGGGAGTTTTGACCTGCTGCTTCTGATTTGGGGCAGTTCACCCCTCCTTAGGCAACCTGTGGTCACTCCTGGGAGGTCACCATATTGATGCCAAACTTAATGCAGACTCCCGATCGGCATAACACACTACAGCCCAGAACTCCTGAACTCAAGCCATCCTCCTGCCTCAGCCTCCCAAGTAGCTGGGACTACAGGCATGCGCCACTGCACCCAGCACAATTCTATATCTGAATGAAATGTTTAAATTGGGAAGCCTCTACTCATCGTTCCCCATTTAAAACAGTATGACTGCTTAGGTACAGCTTTGAAATCACCAAGACCAGGACGATGCTATCCCCAGACCAAAGGTGATGCAGGGAAATGTGGACAGCCTGCTGATTTAATAGAGTATCAGTCTCAAGGGAAACTAACTCAGTTATGGAACGGTCTGACCATTAATTTCAATGATTTGACTGTGTAATATAATGTTTCAATCCTAGAGCACAATTTAAACTGGGACAGGTAGTCATTAGTTAACTTAGAGTCTGCAAATTCATCTCCAACGTGTCAATTTTTTGTAGTCTATGTTCAAAGACTTGCCAAAAAAGATATGGGGAAAATATTTCAAAGTCCATGAAATCTAGCATCTCAATATCAAATAGTGCCTCGATTGCTACTGTAGATAAAAATGGTGATAGAAATTTTTATTAAAACAGTAAGCAAAGGGTAAGCACGCTTGTCAAACAGAGATCCCATTCCCCATATAGATGAGAGTGCCAAGAATAGTAAGGATGACAAGTGGGACAGAATACTGATCTAGCCTGCAGCGAAGACAGCGGTGTGGACGGCACCGACAGGGTCAGAGTGAATACCCATCTGTAATCCCTTCTAAAGACAATGACAACAAACAAAATTAAGTAGTACTTTGGCAAACAAATGTTTCGACTAAAACTCAAGAAATAAGCAGTCTGTGGTTTGAAAGCAGAAATTCATTACATATTAATTGACAAAGCCTATGCTGATTAAGAGACCCAACATTTCAATCTAAGGGTTACTGAGAAAATTTTTTTAAAAAATTAAATCAGATGGATGTCAGTGTGTCCAGCCACAAAATTCCTGTAAGTTACATAGATAAGAACTGAAATACTGTGACTAGACATCTTAAAAGTAATGCTATTGGCATAATCACAATTGAAATTCAGGTATGTTTAGGCACAGCTGTTTCCCATGATGCTGTGAGACGGCCCCATGGCTCTTTTTCCTTTTGCAGAGGTAGATCTTAGTGGCTGTTCACCAAAAAATACTGCTTCCCCTTCAGAGTAAACTGGGAGATTTTGCTTCCTTGCCTGTTTGAACTCAGGCACAGCCCGATGTCTTGTTTTGGCTAATGCAATGTGAACAGAGGTGACAGGTGTCCCTTTGGGGCAGAAGCTTTAAGGACCGGTATGCAATTAATGTTGTTTGTTCTCCGTCCTGGTGATGGCAGATGAGGCAGAGCCTGTGACCCTGAGTGAGGCAGAAATAGAGCAACACACCCGGCCAGCCCATAGTGAACGGTGAGAATGTGTGAGAAAAAAAAGGAAAACACATTTGTTCTTTTAAGCCATGGAGAATGGGGGTTATTTGTTACTACAGCATAACCTGCTGTATCCTGACTGATACACTCATTTAGCTACTAATCCTTCCAGCCCACTTTTTCATAAGATTTTTCATAAGGGCTTGCAGCAAAAATTAAGGAGAAAGCTAATGATATTTGGGAGGCCCTGGATATTTGTATTATATCTTTTCTATAATGAGTAGTATGCTGATATCTCTGTTGTTTACCAACCTTGTTGCAAATGCTTTTTATTTTTTTTGAAAGTATTTGACAAATAAAGATTGAGTATATTTAAGATGCATCACATGATAATTTATGTATACACTATGTAATGATCACCACAATCAAATTAATTAACACACCCACTACCACCCACGCTGGGGAATAAGATCCTCAGAACTTGTTGATCTTATTACTGAAAGTTTGCACCTTTTGATCAAAAATCTCCCCATTTTTCCCAACTCTCACCAACTAGCTACCACCTTTCTACTCTCTGCTTCCATCAGCTTAGCTTTTTAGGTTCCACATGGAAGTGAGATCAGACAGGATTTATCTGTGTCTGGCTTATGTCACTAGCATAATGTCCTCCAAGTTTATCCATGTTGTCATGAATGGGAGGATTTCCTTCTTTTTTATGGCTGAATAATACTTCATTGCATGCACTGTGGTCAGGTCAATGCTGACACCGTATTTTCAATAAAACAATGGAGCATGTTCAGTATGCACATGATGCTTTAGCAAAGACATTCTAGAGTTTTTGTGCCATTCCGTTCATGCATTTGCAATGCAGGTGGAGTAAGGTATTCATGGTTCTTACCGTCGCTGAGATTACAGATATCTTTGGAAAACAGAAAAGTTTTTATAAAAAGGCTGGAAAAATAAACAATGGATGCTACAAGAACACACAGAAGGGATACTGAACTTCAGGTTGGTGGTAGGGGAAAGTAGCTAAAGCTGGCTTCTTGGGAAGAAGTAGAAACAATATGGGTGCTAAGGTTTGGATGTTTGTCCCCTCTAAATATCATGTTCAAATCTGAGTCCCAGTGTTGGAGACGGGGCCTAACGGGGGTATTTGGGCAATGGGGGAGGATCCCTCATGAATACATTAATGCCCTCCCTGGGTGGGGGCGAATTCTCACCCTATAAGTTCCTGTGAGAGCTGGTTGTTTAAAATAGCCTGCACCCCCCACCTCGCTTCCTCTCTCTCCATGTGATCTCTGCACACACCAGCTCCCCTCGACCTGCTACCACAAGTGGAAGCAGCCTGAGGCCCCCAACAGAAGCAGATGCTGGTACCACGCTTCCTGCACAGTCTGCAGAACAGTGAGCTAAATAAACCTCTCTTCTTTATAAATTACACAACCTCAAGTATTCATTTATAGCAACACCCAATAGACTAAACAATAGGAAAGGCAAAGAAGAGAGGAAAGGATGTCCCACGCAAGAGTTGCAAATAGCTGGAAGTGAGAGCTCAAGGCACTGAAGGCAACTAAATGTAGCTAGCTGGGTGTGGCTATGTTATCCGTGGGGCGGAAAGCCAGCAGCCTGGAAAGTAGGCAAGATCCAGCCCCTGAAAGGCGGAGCATTTAGCAGAACACAGAGAAGGGGTTAGAGGGAATTTCTTTTAAAGAGACAGGGAATCTGGTTACCAGGATATTGTAGCAACAGTGGCCTATATGCAAGATGCTGGCCAGAAGAAGAGAGAGGGAAGAATAAAGATTGGAGATGTATATTTTGAAGACAGCATTGGAGAATCATGATTTAACTTCGCTCCTGCCTGCAGCAGGGTTACATTTTTGGTGATGGAAATAATTGCAGATTCTGCACTCCATGTTCAAACCCCAGTAATCATCCCATTAGGCATCCTTCGCATAAACACGGGACTCCAGCCGTGTTGAAGCTTAGGCTTGGCTTCCTTATTAGAACACTGATTCTGTCTAGGATTGTGTTTATTCCCAGAAGACTGAGTTATTTGCATCCTGCATGTGATCTTAACTCTTCCGCTAAGAAGGGTCATCTACAGAAACCACCATCATGTGACTTCTATATAGCACACAGAATTATTAGACTGGTTCCCAGAAAGGAACATGGTGTTTAAATGAATCTAATTCCTACCTGCCATTTGTTTTTTGAGGACATCTCATTATTCACTGACCCCTTACAACAATATTTTCCTTGGGAGATGAGCTAGAACAGAGGCTGGGGACTCTGGGCTCTAGGATTAGGTTGCATATTTGATACTTTACTCTGTTATTTATTAGTTCCATTACTTATTGGTTATCTGGTCTAGAGGCAGTTATTCTTTCTGAGCCTCACTTTCTCATCTGATAAATGGGGGCAATAATAAGATTGACTTAAATGGATTGCCATGAAATAGTGATATGAAATGCTTAGAATAGTGCCTGGCCCACCGCAAGCTTTCAGTAAATGTTCATAATGAATAACATCAACAGACAATGCTTCTGAATTTCATGCATGTTGCACAAGATGCTAAAATTGTCTGGAAAGTCGCACAGTGTCATGGAGCAGAATTAATTCAGAGAGACAGAGCCACAAAGGAGGAGAACACCACAACCACTTGAATATGTGCTTTGCACTAGGTATTGCACTAGGGCCTGGGGATATAGCATTTTAAATCAGGCTGTATACTCCATGCCCCCATCCCGCTGCAGCATCTGAGTTTAATTGGGCACATTACATGCAACACATGATAAACACTGTGGTCAGCTGCATGGAAGGTACATCACACAGAAGAACATACCCAAGCAAGGATTACGGGAATAACCCTATGGTTCTCTGCTCAAGGAAACAGTCACAACTGTGCAAGAAAAGAATCAAGGCCTGCACTCATTTATGCAGAGTCAAAATATAGCAGCTTTCTCAATTAGAAAGAAAAAAAAAGCAACTTGTGCAGAATATGAGCCACCAAGGAGTTTTAAAGGGCATTTCATAAATCGCTGTTTCATGTGGTTCCAAGTAAGGAGTCCCAGATTCATGGTTGTTTTCTCACTTGTCAACTAAAAGTATTTATTAGAGCATGCAGGATGTTTAGAAACTTGCACAACCACTTATAACCTATTAGTGAAATATCTAATTACTTGCCTGCTCTTTTCATTTACTTCCAAACCAAACATTTATGGACCTGAACTGTGTCACCCTAACTATTTCTACTACTCACCCACATCCCAGTACAGCTGAACTCCTCTGATGGTTATAGACAGATGATGATGTTCATTAATATTCCACATGTGCTCTGAAGAGTACTAAATGATTGGGGGGTACTGACTCATTCACGGGAACCTTATAAAATGGGTGCTAAAGTTATACCCATTTCACAGATGAGGCAATCAAGCCTTATAGCAATCACTCACACAAGTTCAAAGAGCTCATGTCCACATCCTCTGGTTCCAGAGCCACAAGCTGTTGACTACACTGTTACTCGTCCATGAACTACCTTAAACTGTGGAGTCCCTTTGTCTACCCCTGAAGCCAACATCAGTGGAACCATAGCTGAACATCATTATGACGGAAATTAATAATTTCCATTGAAAACTCAGCGGCTTCATAGTCATCTCTACAAAATTAATTCCTGTATCACATATCTAAAGATGTGATCTTATCTAGATGGCTAATATGGTTAGCTTCTGCTTGACTTACCTAGACTACAGTGATATACACTCATTAACCAAAGTATTACCAATACTGTCATGGAATCATTCACCAGAATCCAACTTCTGGAATCCTCTGAGGCCGTGAGATTAGCAACTGGAAAACTGGCCTCTGTACACGTTCAGAAATCTGTTCGCTAATCATTTAGGAAGCCATATTATCTTACCAATGATTAAATTACAGCACTGAAAAATTCATCCTAGTGTTATTAGCCATCTTCCAGGACCTTGACAATAGGAAAAGAAAAGAAAAACAACGGAAAAGAAGAGAAAATAAAGGAATAGCAGGAATCGATTCTACAACTGAATTGACTTTTCCTTCCACAATTGGTTTCTTCTACATAACAACCCCTCAGCCTTCTAAAAAATCTCACATCTCCCCTTACACTATGTTCATATTCAAAACAACATTAAAACCACATCCATAAGTCAGCCTGATAGACTAAAGGCTGGGAAGGTTTCTTTGCAACTGTTACAGCCTATTGGGTAAGTACATATTTGATACATATTCTAATTTTAAAAAACACCGTTATTTACTTACTAGACTGTAACAGTTCTACTGAATGGTTACAGACTACCAGGTAAATGTGTATTTTGGAATGCATGCATACTAATTCTGAAAGCATGGATCATTTGCCCAGCAGAGTGTAACATTCTGATCTGCCATGGAGGGCCCCTGCCCCATGAATCATTTCCCCAGCAGACCACAGGGAGCCTTTCCAGTCATTTGCCGGAGCAGGAAACATGTTCATTTTAAGGAGGGAAGGCTTCCAAACTGGCACCAATTGCTTCTTGTTGGAAATATCAAAGTCCATAGATTGCAAATTCAAATAGGACTAATTAAAAAACAGTTGCATATAGCAACAATTAGGTAGATAGTTCAACTTAAGCCTTTGGTCGGAGGGAGTGCCGAAGTGGTCTTTAAATGGATGGATACAAATAGGTCCTGAGCTTCAGATCTGCATGTTGACGATCTACAGTATATACCTCTGAGGGATGAATGCCAACTAGCATCATCTTGATGTGCCCTGTATTCATTTTAGTCTTTCACATTAAATATTTATTGGACAATGACATGCCAAGCACTTGCCTTGATACTAGGGATTCAATGAAGAGCAAGACAGATAAGACTCCAGCCCTCTTGGAGCCTAGATAGTCTGTGGAATAGAGGACACCAACCAAATAACCACACAAGTAAGTATATGGCTATAAAGCGCATTAAGTGCCCTTAAAATCCATTCCCAATGTAGGAGCCCAAATTATCCATTTGAAACACAGAATTCAAGTCTCTATCTTGCTCAAGTCAAAACCAACATCCCTGATCGTCTACAAGTCCTGTGAGGCTTACGTCCCCTCCCCACCTCGCTTATTCTGTCAATTCATTCTCCACTATTTTCCACTCCACTCCCTCTGGCCCTTCTGTTGTTCCTTGCACACAGGGGTCCTCTCAAGGCTTAGGGGTTTTGCTTTGACCATTTTGTCTTTCTGGAATGTTCTTCCCCCAAATCCCACAGAGCTCATTCTTTGCTGAAATGCCACCTTCACAATGAAGCCCACCCTGACCCCCTCCTCCTCACTTAGATTGCAACATATTCTTCCTCCCCTGCTCTCCTGTTCCTCCTCATCCTTTTCTTTCTTACGTTTTTACATAGTGCTGCTCATGTTCCACCATGACTTGCTTACGTATAATGCACACTTTTCGTCGTTTTTCTCCCTTAACTAGAATATAAGATCCATGAGGGCTTACATATTTTTTCACCAATGGATCCCAAATGCAAAACGAGTGCCTGGCACATAATATTTGATATATTGATACAGATATAGAAAGATAGAAATAGATACATAGCGACACATATCCGTATCTATCTATCTATATGGCTAGAGGAAAAGTACCAGTTGCTATGAGATTAAACAAAAAAAGATTCTTGTCTATCCTAGGAAGTTAGGGTTGTGGTAAGGGTGGAAATTCCAGGACGGGCTTTCATTGGGTAAGTGTCATTTTTGAGTTAAGATTCAATGGAGAAGTAGAAGGTGACTATGCAGAAGGCTGTCATGGGGCAGGAGGCCGTTCCCAGCAGAGGGAACAGAATGTTCATGATCCCCTACTCAGGAGAAGCAGGAAATGTCTGGGGACACACAATCCAGTCCGCGTGGCTGTAATGCAAGGGTTAGTGGGCTTGAGGTTTAACACACGGGGGCAAATCATGTTAATCATCTTAATTGAAACGTGTTCTTCACCTGTCGGGGGGGGCACCATGGGAGAACAGATATGCCTCAGTTTGGGTGTTTTGTTTTGTTTAATTAACCACTTTTGGTTATAAGGCATAGACATTGACATGACAGCTGCCACATCCCCAGGACAAAAGCCAAAAGCCCCATGTGTCAAACTGTCAGCAAAACTTTTGAAAGTCATGACAAAGTTCTAAATGAGGCAGCCGATTTCCCAATGTCCTTCCAACAAGGCAGGTGACTCGAGTTGCAGAATTCAAAAAGCCTCCCATTTCCAGAGCAGGAAATCTGCATTTTCTCAAAAGATGCATAGTTCAGGATAAACTCGCGTCTTTCTGAAAGAGGAGATGGGACTGAGATGATCTCAGCAGGGGCGCCCGCAGCAGCAGCAGCAGCAGCCTGCTCAGTGAGGCTCTTTTCTTACTCTCCATTCGCAAAACCCTTTCTCTGGTTGCATTTGACAATAGGAGGTGGGGACAAGGCACATAAAGTCATTTCACCCATCACTAACCCAACACACCTGCGCATGATCCTCCACCTCTATCACAGTCTTTCCAGGCCTCCAGGCAGAAGACATTTTTCGGAAGGCTTGTAACGCACTGACTTGGAGTACATAATAACTTAATATTAATTTAAGTGACTAATATTTAGAGTCTTAAAAAGAAAAAAAAAAGCTCAATTTATGAAAACTATATCTCAATTTTCCTAAAAAATATTTCAAGTTGACAGCAATGTATCCCATGAGCGAAAATGAGGTTGTTGCAAGAAGGAATTTAATTAAGATGAGTTGAGCATGCCATGAGGCGTCCACAGCTGAGGGAGCACTGGTGGAGTACTTCACACACCAAAGTGGAGAATACACGATATTAAAATGCCCAATAAATTAGCCTACAAATCTGCTTATAGCACTACATTTGTCCTGTACCACCAAATAAAACCTTGCCTTGAAATGGAACCGTCTGAGATTTTTCACACCAAATCAATTTATCCCAGAGGAGGAAAATGCTTACGCAACTCCTGGTCTGCAGTTTGCAATGAGATACTTGGGTAAGAAGAGACTATTTTCCCCTACTCCATTTCGTCAGAGACAGAATGGTAATTAATCAGCGAGACTCAACTACCCTTTCAACAGGACTCCAGCAACACCCACGGAAACACTTCATTTCTTTCAACATTTCTCAACAACAGACCGTCGCCAACTTTTAATAATTCCATATATTACTTCAGACGGTGAAGAAGGATTTTAAATCACAGTACGAGTGACAATGTAATAAATTAGAGAAATTGTGGCGGTGATTGTGAAATCTTACCGCCTCTGTCTGGCTCACATCTCAATTTCTTGATGTAATAAGATTTGAGTATAATTATTAGCAATTATTATCAAAGCATTCATAAGTTTTTTTTCCCCCACTGTGAAAGCAAGATTCTGCTTTATATCTTCTTTCTGAGCTTAATTCACGGGTGTCACGCATCACCCACAAAAGAAGGGCATGGTGATTCCAAAATGTCTGTTTTGACAGATTGTTCTTTCTCACTTCTTTTCTATTATAAATATTTAATATGTGGTTCAACAATGGATGACAAAAATCTCAGCTCTGTGATCATCCAGTTCATTGAAATCCCTTCTGTTCTTCCTCAAAAGACAGTCGCTGGTCCTGCTACCGTGGCAAAGAAGGGTCAAAGCATAGCACCTGCATTCACATGAGCCCCTCTGGGTCTAAGTCATGAGGAATTTGACATCGAGTTTTTTTTCTGCTACTTTTTCTTTTAAATGCAAATTTCTAGGAAACAACACCACGATATATTTAATTGTCAATATCGTGCAGTTATAGCAAAACAATTCGGCAGTGGTGCCGTGTCATCCTTTAAATACGTGCCATCTTATCTCTCCCTGTATATTAAAGTGGGATCTGCAAAGTGACAAGAACGCCTCATCACGGAACACCCAGGGAACGGCTGATCTGCCGTTCATCGTCCGCCGGCCTTCGCGCTGCTCTGGATTCCTGGGAACAAATGAGACCTCAGAGACGACATGCTTTCGTTTTATCACATTTATTTAAGATGACCAAGGACAGCGCCCAATATTTATTCACCACGTTCAACGTTTGCCGTCATTGGGATGAAAGGAGAGCCAGCACAGTTTGGACAACATCTGGTAATTCCAAAGAGATAGTGTCACTTGAAGAACAAATGAACCTTTAGTTAATAAAATCTCCCCCCGACTGACAAAGATGGCTTTTTGTACACACGCAGGATCCGTGATAAGTAGACAGAGGCTGATAAGGAGCGCGCGATTCCTACCGCGGGAAGTCAATGCCGCCCGCGTTTAAATAAAGACAGGGTTTATTACTGGCCTTTTATGAACCATGATAAATTAAATGTCCTGAGTTCTGGAGGGATAAAAGATTTAAATTATAATTCTGAAGGCCAGGGGAAGTTTCACTAGTCTCAGAAAGCTCTGGTATCCTAAAGAATAATATTACCAAGGACAAAAAAAGCAGTTGGTTTCAACAAAGAGTTGCTCTCATCCAGTAATGCTTGAATTAACAGAGTTCAGTCCTCCTATATTCTGAACGTCTATGACCTCAATCCCTTACGCAGCCAGTATTGAAGAGGAATCTACTAATAACCAGACACTGTGCCTTTAAAAGAAAATGTCCCCAACAGGCAGATCTGTCTAAATGTCAATGCAACTACACACAACTGTCTGTCCAACTAAACACGCACAGACACACACACATGAACACAACAGATGGTATGATGTCATTTAATACATGAAGAACTAAGCCTGGTCATCGTGGCTCACACCTATCTATAATCCTAGCACTTTGGGAGGCCAAGGTAG
>CAUYSK010014257.1:0-13442 GCA_963575035.1 Avahi laniger | reverse complement strand
GCTCAATTCAACATCTTCTTGGTTTTGGGGTCATGAGTAGAAAAGTATTCATTACATTTTGAGGACTTGAACTCTGAGCATTTATAGATTATAATATTTAGAGTTTTCATAATAATTGGGAGTGATCTAGAACTGGACATAGAATATAGTGAAGGGAAATAAATTTCTAGTTCTTGGTCTCCCTACCAATTTGCTGAATAAATGAGGGCAGAAAGACCATCCTGAAATGTAGCATAATACAATGGCTTTTTTGAGATGGAGAAAAGTAGCATATAAATCAACAGATTAAGAATCCTTCTTGACTTTTCCTGATGGACTTTTGTAAATAGTGTTATAGTTCTTATAATCTCTAATTTATGAATGTACTGGATAGGAAATTATCAACACACGCAGTTTCTCACACTGAAAACTTTTAAGTATTTAGAAAAAAAATCACATTTATATAGGTGATAAGGTAAATTATTTAAAATAAATTCTTCAGAGTTGCAGAGGATTTGTTTATATGCTGTAGAGGTATATTGGGTAAGTTTTAAAAATTGATCAGCTAAAAAAAAAGATCAGCTTGGATTTTGGGTGGGGTGGTTCAGTTTTAGCGAGTGGATTGCTTAATTAGTCATCAACATTCAGCTTCTGGAAAGAAATTTCTTCCCAAGTGAATACAGTAGACTCTTGGCTTTCCCAGAGTTAACATTTTCAGTTTTTAGTATTTGGAAATGAACTTGTAAGCTTTTGATGTGGTGATTTTAATTCTTTCAAATCATAAATATGACACTGAGAATGCAAGGTTGGTTTGTCAGAGCCACTCACAGCCAAGGAGAAAGCCTGTACTCAAACCTTCTCAAGTATGTATTTTATAGAGGAAATCATATGCTGTTGCGGTATTTACAAAAGCCCTAGGACATCCATCACAAATGTTAATATTGTGATAGTTGTACTTACAACCTTTCTCCATTCACTCACTCATTCACTCATTCACTCACTCACTTACCAACACTTACTCACTTTCTCAGTCCTTTGCTGGCAAAGCCTTCTGCCAAACCTTCCCACACCTTAATCATCAACTCTTCTCATTTTGATCTCTCTTCTGCCTGATGGCCTGATTTTTCTAATGTTTCAAACACTCTCAAAGTCACTGTTTTTATGATACATCTGTCTTCTCTTTTGGATCTCACATTCTGAATGAAATTCGTTCGGTCTCTCTTTTTTTTTTTTTTCTGAGACAGGATCTCCCTCCTGTCACCCAGGCTGGAGTGCAGTGGTGTGATCACAGCTCACTGCTACCTCGAACTCTCAAACTGCTGGGCTCAAGTGGTCCTCCCACCATTGCCTCCAAAGTAGCTAGGACTATAGGTACTCGCCACCACGCGTGGCTAATTTTTCTATTTTTTTGTAAAGATGGGGTCTTACACGTTACCCAGGCTGGTCTTGAGCTCCTGGGCTCAAGTGGTCCTACCACCTTGGCCTCCCAAAGTGCTGGGACTGCAGACATGAGCCACTGTGCCTGGCCTTGTTCTCGTTTTGAAGGTTATCTTTTCTTCTACTCAAACTATGCTGTCTGTCGGTTATGGTTTTTGGTTTGTCTTTTAGGGGTTCTGTTTTCTGTCTCATCTTTATGAATCCCTGCTTGGCTGCTCTGTAACATGTGTAAACTTTCTGTTCACAGCATGTCAACAAATAACTTGTCAAACTTCTGTAGGCTCATTGTGATTTCTTTTTTAACCTCTAAAAGAGTATACGAGTAGATTTCAATAACAGGGCAGTAATGCTGCAAAACCCTGAAACCATCGCTGTGGGAGAGGTCAAAGTTGCCCTCAAATCCTGCAGTGGAGACTCAGGAATAAGTGGTGGTGGATGGACAGAGAGCAGCAGAATATGTCAAACATGGGCTGAACCCACTTGTGGATTTTGCACTGCCGTTCTATCTCTTTTGAGTAAAATAAGAGATTTCTGTTTCTTGATCCTAGCCTATTGTCTTATAGCCTTTCCATGTTATTCTCTATCTTTGTGCAATGTTTCTCTTGTGTCAGTCATTCACAGCCATTCACCATCACAGTTTTTGTTATAAGCTTTCACACTCAAATTATACTTCACTTGATATTTTAAAGATTTACCTTTAAGTATATTCATTTGAAGTTTCCCTTTCTGAGACTGTTTCCTTACAAATAGTCCTTCCAAGTAAGCCAGAGAAGTTTCTAAATCTAGACACTAGCATAGCCATTTTTCCAGAATTTTTGTAAAAATGCCCTGTGAGTTGACTTATATAATACTTGGCTGTTTGCCTTGAAAAACTAATTTTGTTTATTATGGTACTTCAATGCTACTTTCTAATCATTACCATAAATAAAAACCCACTATCATATACCATAAACATCAGATTACAAATAAAGTCTTTTTTATTTTTTATCTACTATTGGCCTGTGTGCTTGCCTAATCTGAAGCCTGTTCTTTTTTTTTGAAAGAGGGGAGCAGGAAGTCTTCTGGTTATCAGCTGTTGCAAAACAAGCCACCCAAGACTTAGTGGCTTAAAGTAACATTTTATTACTGTCTCTCATGGTTTTGTGGGTTGACTTTTCTCGTCTGGTGGTTCTCACTTGGGGTCTGGTATGTGGTTTCACTTGACAGTTGGGGCAGGAATTACCTGAAGTCTTGATTGGGCTGGATGTCCGTGATGGCTCTCTTATTTGGCTGGACAGTGGATGCTGGCTGTTAGCTGGGACTACCTGAGGCTGTCTACTGTAGTGCCCACGCATCACTTCTTCATGTGGCTTGTCCTCACACATGGCAGCTAGGTTCCATGAATGAGCACTCGGAGAGGTCTCCATGGACACTGTGAGCCTTCTTATGATCTAGCCTCTCAAGTCCCAGAACATCTTAACTGCTTTCTATTGATTAAGAAGTCACTAAGTCCTGTCCAGATTTAAGGAGAAGAGTAGCAAAAAATTTGTGGCCATTTTAAATCTACCATAGTTACCGTCAGAGGGGTGTTAAAGACCCACAAACTTAGGTATTCTGTGTGATGCAATCAGCAGAATTCAAAGAGAACCAAAAAGGGAATGGCTTTCTTACCATGTAACTCAGTGTTATTTCGTTCTGTCTCCATTCATCACTTTAACTCATCTTGGCAGTGAGCCCCTCCTCAGTGTACTTACCCTCTTTTGTGACACTTCATGTCTCTTGCCTTTGGAATTTCAAGCATGAAGTTGACTGATATATTCTCATATCATTTTGAGGGTTACCTTCTGTCTTTTGCTAATGCTAAAAATCCAAAGAAGAAAGGTAGAAAGCCAAAAGTAGTATTGTAATAAACAAAATTATCTTTCTCAAGGCAAACAGCCAAGTATTATATAAGTCAACTCACAGGGCATCTTTACAAAAATTCTGGAAAAATGACTATGCTAGTGTCTAGATTTAGAAACTTCTCTGGCTTGCTTGGAAGGACTATTTGGAAGGAAGGATTCTCAGTAGACACCTTTCTTTGTGGGTCAGACTTATGATTCAAGTCTGCATGGGTGATATATTAATATTTTTCCAAAAATGAAATAATTTGAGTATCAGAATCTACGTGTGTTATGGAAAATTTTAAGGTTATGTAGTTTCTCAGGAAAAACCCAAACATGTACTTATAATTAGCATTAGTGAAATTATGGCCAGATCATATGAAAATTGACAAATAGTGTGTAGTTTTTTTTCCTCTTTCAGGAAAAATGCAAAAAAGGGCCTTTTTTTGTGAGAAATGCACAAATTCTTAAACTTATATTTGGAACCAAGGGCCTTTTTTTATTGCAATTTGATCATGTGAAGTTTTTGATTGATATATTGCTTTATATCTGCATCTAGTCATTATATACTTATATTTCAACCAAAGTTATATAGTTTCAGAAACTTCCTTTCATACAAGTGTCAGTTTTTCATTTACCGTTGCCGAATACATTATGTTGTTGAGTAAACATGCAGGATGATATATATTAGCTCTTCACTTTGGACAATAAATTTCTTCTATTGTAATTTATATTATCACTCAACATAAATGACTTAACTGTTAAGATTAAATCTCCTTGGCTTTGTACTCAGTGGTATTAAGCAAGCAAATATTGCTTATGTTTCGCTAACTGTGAAGAGCCATTAGGAGCTTTCAGGCAGTTACTTATACAAAAATTCTGCCTTGACTCCATTATATTTTTAAAGAAGATAGATACGAGCCAATACTCAGAATACGTTTTAGATAAATATTCAAGATGTTCTGAGTGGAATCCATGCTGACATTATTGCCACTGGTATAGTTTTTAGCTAAGGAAGTGTTGTTAAGCACTGTTAGGAACTTCTCTTTAACTTACACTAGATCCGACAGTTTGAAAAGTATTTACGGGAACAATATGATGAAATGTTAATGATGGAAGTGTGTCTTTGAACTTTTTTTAAGTGTTAAATCCCTGATAAGTCTTTGTCTTTTCTTTTGCTTAATTTCAAGATTAAACTCAGTCAGAAACATGATATTTATAAAGAGTTTCTAATTTAGATGGTACAATAAATAGTAAATGAAACAATTACGTACACATATGGGCACAACAATATAAAAATAAATATACCTAGAAAAATATCTAGAAAAAATATACCAACACATCAATAGTCATTCATTGTCTTTTTTTCTTTCTACTTTAAATTTTACAAATTTTCTATAATGAGTCCATTTTAACATGGGCATGTGCCAAATAACTCAATAAAATCCTGTGATTGCTAATGTGTAGGCTTCAGTGAATTGTTTAAATTATGTTAATGAATAAACAATTACAGTTTTTAGGCCAGCCATTTTTTAGCCTTATTTGTGCCATAGTGATATTTATTATACTGTACTATGCCATTTTATACAAGGGACATGAGAGTCCTTGAATTTGGTATCCAAGGAGGGTCCTGGAACCAATCCCCCATGGATACCAAGAGCCAATTGTATGTATCTTCTTTCTATTTTGGTTTTATACATTTATATTAACAGTCTTACAAATCCTCCAGAAGGAAGCTCCACCATCCAAGCATTGAGGGAGGCATCATGTTCCTTAACAGGTGAATGAGGATCCGCCCCCTTTGTTAGTGAGCGGGAAAGCTGCTGTTCTTTACTTGGAAGTGACTGCCACTCTGTTGTTAGCAGATCTGCATGAGCAGCCTGCCCTGTTTCTGTGACTCACAGTGATTCACTGGGATCCTCAGCAAAATTCCTTCTCCTCTTATCAGCTTTCAGGTGCTTCAGGAGGTTAGGTAAAAGGGATGTGAGTGATTAAAGGATATTTTAAAGAAATAATTGAAAGTTGGGCATTTTTCGATATTAATATTTGGTATTTAGAACAGAGGACTGAACAGCTTCACATTTGGATTCCAGGCAGGTGTAAAATGTAATGAGGGAAATAAAAACAGTACTATGTAACTAGCAAAGTGAATGAGACAGAAGACTTTCTTCTAGTTTCTCTTCTTCCATTTTTGTTTCTCATTCTTTGACTTGCATCAGCTCAGCCTTTCTCTACTCTATCAGTGTGAGGTTATAGAATAATGGAAAGAAAAAGAAACCCATTTATTGAATCCAATGTATTGCCTAAGTTTGTTCTGTTGCCATTTTTTCTCCTGTGACACACAGATATCTCACCGAGTATCAAATAGTGAGAGGGAAAGGTAAGTCATTCCCATGGGGTGAAACTGCATGGAAGATTGTTCATTAATTTGTGTAAATGACTGCTAATCACAGAACTTCCGAAATGAAGAAAAATCTATTACTACTGTTCTGTATAAATATGAACAACCTAAAAGTAATTGAGGTGTGGCACATAATACAATATGTGCCATTTGGGGTCTTTTCACTAGATCACTAAGAGAAGATAGTAGCATTTTAGCATATAAGATTTACCACAGATCCAATCTCTCACTTCAAATAGAGGCTTTTGCAAATATCAGTCAAGGAGAATCTTCAATCTCTACATTGCTTCAAGAGACCGTACAATTTTAGTCATAAGAAACACTACTTAAACAGATTTATTATTCACAAAATACAATGCATGCAAATGATAGGATTGAACTCAACCTCAGATGTTTGGCAGTCAAGCTATTTGATGACGTGTCTTGAGAGAAAGATGTTTGGGTTCTTTTTATTTGATGACTTTAAATATGTGAAAATTAAGGGGTTAAAAATAAAATGAAATAATTAGGTCTTTTGTTTTCCTTCTTAATCGTTTATGGTGTAAAGAGATCTCATTTTCCTACTGTGTTATCATTCTTTGATACTTGTCATCTTGTAAATTTAGAAAAAGTGGTGTATGTTCATGGATCTCTGTTGATTTGTATCATACAGCTGCCAGTGGTCAGGCCTGCTGAGCTGTGACAAACTGCAAATGTTGAGGGGGAATTGTAATCCAGTAGGTCATATGCCTCTAAAATTTTCAAGGAGCTATCTTGTTCCTACTGGGACACATCTTGTGGGGCACATTTGCAGTTTTATTAATTGCATTTGTAACTCACAAAAGTTCCCATATAAGGAGAAGGAGACCAGAGCTGTCAAAGTTCTTTCTATCTGGAAATAAGCCCTGGGAAGGGCTTATGCAGTTTTTTGTATTTTCTATCATCTCCTTGTTTTCTATAAAGACAGTCTACTGAAAGATGTAGAAGGCTATTCTTTGTGATATTCCTGTTCTATTCTGTATCAAAGCTCTGATGAGTAGAGGCTATGGACGTAGGATCATGAGGGGCTGAGGAAAGGTTCAGCTGGAGGTTGGCAGGGAAGGTAAGTGAGGGGTTTGGGCCACATCACATTCTGTGCTCATTCTCTTAAATTTCACATGGGTAAATTTTTGGTGGAATGAAAATGAGAGCTACCTTGACAAAAAAAAGAAAGTGGGAGGTGTCTCAGAAGAGAAGACAGAGCCTAAGCAGTATCTGTTGCCAGCAGCCACGTCCCAGCTCCCTTTGTCCCTATGAAAATGTTTAGATCTGCTTGTGGAAGTCACACTTAAACTTCCCTGTTGCCTCACCAACCTCATAGCAGCATTCTGGAATAGTTGCTGTAATTTATAGTGCTCGGAGGGTATTGCAGGGTTTTGTTCCCTTTTCAAAGGATAAAGTCATTGACCTTGATTAGAATTACAGGAAGTTTCAGCTGTGGTAGCGACAGTATATAAGGCAGTCCACGCTGGCTTGTCTTTTCTCCATCTGAATTCCACTCATTCTTTTCCTTCTCATGGTAGAAGCTACCATTATACAAATGGTCTTGGTGGAGTTTCTGTCTTCCTGTTTGAAGATGGCCTAGTCGAGTATGATATGAGGAACGTTTTGCCTTCCTCCAACTAACCTACCAACCATTCAACCATCCCACCAACCAACCAGCTGAGTTTTTCACGATAGGACAGAGACCTTTATTCCTGGGTTAAATTCAGCGTGAAGTATAAGGGACTATGATGGAATTCTTTCTTGAGTGTTTTTTTTTTTTTACTACATAGGTTAGTTGACCATGTAAGGGGACATGGAGAGGTTAAAATTGTTGGGGGAGGTCTGCAGCCATTTCACACAGTTTACGCATGTACATTCAATTTCTAAAGGCTAGATTATCAAATACACTGCATAGATCAGAAGTGGGCTATTTTAGAAGAAATTCTTTTCAATGGGGAATGAGTAAGACGTGGTGTGACTAAAGGACCTGAAGAACTGCCAGTTTATTCATATTGCTTGCACAACCTTTCCGTACTCACTTATTTCACAGAGTTGCCATCTCATGAGATGTGGGTAGTTTCAGTGCTCTGATTCTGCAGAATGAAGTTATGCTAGGAACGTGAGTATTTTCTTCAGCTTGTGATGGTTTAGGAACTGCCATCCTTCGACCACTCTCCATACTCCCCAGTTCTAGGTACTTATGCTTTCTTGATAACTCACTGTTTCGCATGTGTGTAGAAAGGTGTTTTCAGTTGACTCCAATTTCAGAGCTGTTACTTTGTCACCTACTGTGAACAAGACACTATTCCAGGTATTGCAGGAGTTCAAAGGTGAATAAGACATGAGCTGTGACTGTAAATTAATATCAAAGTGGGGTTGGGAGAGAGCATTATGAAGGCGAAGAAATATAAGAGCATTTTAAGCATTTAAGTCACTGTGAGTGTTAAAAAGGTAAGGGAGATCACATTAAATTGGGAGGCATCCTGACTTGCTCAGGTCCACTGGTTTGGTTTTGTTTTCTCCTTCTACTTCTTTGTGAGGTTTTAGAGCCAATCTATAAAAAGCAAGAACTTCATGAAGGAAGTTCATGAATATTTGAAAGTATCTGCTCCTAGAAACAAAGCAATTGTGAGTGGAGCAGTTACTGGCTCTCTGCTTTTTAAAAGGCTTGCCCTTGACTTAAGGCTATGGAAAAAGAACTTCTTGAAATTTCAGTGAATGGAGTGGGCATCATTTCTTAGTTGATTCTTAATTATTCAGGGGCTAATTATCCAGTTGGAAAATTATCTAGTTGCCTTCTTTTTCTCCTCCTTTTCTTCCTGCCTCCCATGTGATCTTTGTGGGAGATCTATATACTAATTCATTCCTCCATAACTGGTAAAAAGGAAAAGAACAAGATTAATAGATTAATTGCAAATCTTTAGTAAGATTGGTTGAGGAAAAGCTTTGATATTTGGGTAAAATGAGGGTAATTGGTGAATTGGCTATTTGTTCTGGTTGATTATCATCATGGATAATTGACAGCTGATGGAAGTCACTGAAGTGGGGCCTGCTGGATGATTTAAGATCAGGATGTATATTAGGGAGGAAGGCTCTTGATGTGATACAGTTCAGCGTTTTTCATTACTTTATATTATCCTGAGCTATGGCTTCTATTGTGTAATGATTTTGTCAAGTCTTGCTTTATGCTTTTCTATATATTTTTTTGGGTACAGTATTTAAATTTCTCAGCCTAAAATAAACTTCCTGAAAGAGTAATCGGTTAAAACAGGGTATAGCTGCAGGGATACATGTTGTGAAACGCTTCCAGAAATCTGTAAGGCAAATGTAAGAGTATTTTGGCTCCATACACTGAGCTCTAATGCAGCTCAGCCAATTGGAGTTTATGGCAACTGTCATTCAATATTAGCAGCTGTAGTTAAAAGACGAGTCTTAAAAATAATGTGTTTATGGCTCCTTGTCTTAGCTCAGGAAAAATGGTTTGATTTGCCCACAAGTGGTTTTTTTTTTTTCTTTTTATTAGGATCCCTTCTAGGCTATAAATGGACAGGAAGCTGTCTTCCATGGGATTTCTTTTTTCAGCTATTTAAAAAGTAGTGTGAGCTGGGGATAATATATGATAAAATGACTAATGGATCCACTTTGACTGAATTTGTGGAAGTTTATAAATGTGCAGCTGTGGTGGTGGAGTGTTCATTAATGCTGAGAGGGAGATTACTGTTCATGCTTTTGACTTTGTGAAGGCAACGTATCCACATCCGCAACGCCTTTCCCGTAACCATAGCAACCAAGTCAGGAGGTTTCTCTTTTTCTTTCTCATATTCAAAAGCACTATTAAGATGATTGATTCAATTCAAATGAGGTGCTTTCTGATAAGAGAGGCATATACTTAAATTCTGACCTCTGGGTAAAATTTTATTAAGGTAGAATTTACAAATAAAATTTGTATATATTTGTGGTGTACAAAGTAATGTTTTGATGTATGTATACATTGCAAAATGATTAAATCAAGCTAATTAACATTTCCATCACCTCACATACTTATTTTTTGTTGTGAAAACATTTAAGATCTCTTAGCAATTTTCAAGTATACCATGCTTTATACTATAGTCACCATGTTGTACAGTAGATCTCCCAAACTTATTCATTCTAACTTAAACTTTGTACCCTTTGATAAACTTCTCCCTGCTCCCTCATCCCTATTCCCAACCCCTGGCAATCACCATTCTAATCTCTGCTTCTATAAGTTTCACTTTTTAGAGTCCACATATAAGTGCGATCATGCAGCATTTGTTTTTTTGTGCCTGGCTTATTTCACTTAGCATAACGTCCTCCAGGTTCATCCAAGTTGTCACAAGTGACATGATTTCCTTGTTTTTTCAGTCTAGGAAGTATTCACACACATACTCATTTTCTTTATCTATTCATCTGTTGCTGGACACTCAGGTTGATTCTATCTCTTGGCTATCGTGAATAATGCTGCAGTGAATGTGGGGGTGCAGATATCTCTTCGACATACTGACTTCATTTCCTTTGGATCTATGTCAAGAAGTGGGATTGCTGGATCATATAGTAATTCTATTTTTAATTTTTTGATAAACCTCTACAGTGTTTTCCACAATGGCTGTACTAATTTATATTGACACCAATAGTGTACAAGTCTTTCCTTTTGTCCACATTCTTGCCAACACTTACTTTTTTACCTTTTTTTAATAGCCATTCTAACAGATGTGAGGTGATATCATGGCTTAATTTGTATTTCCTTAATGATTAGTGATATTGATTTTTTTTTTTTTTTTTGAGATAGGGTCGGTCTCACTTTGTCGCCCTGGATAGAGTGCAGTGGCGTCATCCTAGCTCACTCCAACCTCCAACTCCTGGGCTTAAGTGATCCTGCCTTGGCTTCCTGAGTAGCTGGGACTACAGGTGCATGCCAATATGCCCTGCTAATTTTTTCTATTTTTGGTATAGACTGGATCTCGCTGTTGCTCAAGCAGGTCTCAAACTCCAGAGCTTAAGTGATCCTCCTGCCTTGGCCTCTGGGAGTGCTAGATGTTGAATACTTTTTCATATACCTGTTTGCTATTTGTATGTCTTTTGATAAATGGCTATTCAGATCTTTTACTCATTTTTAAATTGAATTATTTGTTTTCTTGCTGCATTGTCTAAGTTCCTGATATATTTTAGACGTTAACCCCTTATCAGAGGTATGGTTTGGAACTATTTTCTTTCATTCTATAGGTTGTCCCTTCACTCTGTTGATATTTCTTTTGCTGTGCAGAAATTTTCTAGTTTAATGTAATTCCATTTGTCTATTTTTGCTTTGTTTGTGCTTTTAAGCTCCTATCCAAAATATCATTTCTCAGACTAATGTCATGGAGCTTTCCCTTATGTTTTTTTCTAGTAGTTTTATAGTTTCAGGTCTTACATTTAAGTCTTACATCTACTTTAAGTTGATTTTTGTATTTGTTGTAAGATAAGGGTCTAATATCATTATTTTGCATGTAGATAATCAGCAACATTTCCAGCAACATTTATTGAAAAGACTGTCCTTTCCTCATTGTTTGGTCTTGGCACCTTTGCTGAAGGTCAGTTGAATGTAAATGTGTGGATTTATTTCTGGGCTCTCTATTCTGTTCTGTTGGTTTATATATGCTATTTTATGCCAGGACCATACCATATTAACTACTGTTGCTCTATAGTATGTTTTGAAATTGGGAGGTGTGAGGCCTCCAGCTTTATTCTTTTTGCACAGAATCGCTTTGGCTATATGTGGGCTTCTGTAATTTCATATGAATTTCAGGATTGTTTTTTCTATTTCTGTGAAAAATGTCATTGGAATTTTGATAGGGATTGCATTGAATCTGTAGATTGCTATGGGTAGTATGGACATATTACCAGTATTAATTTTTTCAATCCATGAACATGGATACTCTTTCCATTTATTTATGTCTTCTTCAATTTCTTTCATCAACGTTTTATAGTTTTTACTATGTATATCTTTCCACCTCCTTGGTTAAAATTTATTCCCAAATATTTTGTTTTTTTGAAGGTATTGTAAGTGGGATGAATAAAATTTTGCAGAGCCTCTTTGTCTTATCTCTCACACCAGCTACTTCTATAGATTTTGGTTCCCAAGCACCCTATGCTATTTTCTGCCTATCCTCCTCTACCTATTGCAGAGATTGTTTGGACAAAGATATTTTAGAAATAAACTTTAGACATAGAATTTTGAAAACAAACATAAATTACACATAGTTACAATGGATTAAATAGAAATCAAGCAGGTGCTTTATAAAAGGATTAAAGAACTTAAAATCAATTAGTCCCACAGGGAAAAGGCTATAAAATAAAACCAAAAAAGATCAAAAGAATTATGATTTTTTTCCATGTAGAGGAATGACTGTCTTGGTGCCTTATAATGTTTCCTAAATATTTAAGATGGTATTTGGGAGGCTGTGTTCGCCTTGTGCTTTGTACTTGGGATTGGTTGGGCAAAGATCCCAAGGCTAGAGACAAATAGTAAAGTTGTTTCCGAGTTGCCTCTGGCACATACTTGTTTGGACTTCAGACTCACACTTTCAGCTCTGATGTGATTGCATTTATGTCTCACAGATATCTGAAGTTTTACAAATTTACATTTCTTGATCTTCCCTTAGAATTATGCTTCTCTTCTAGTCTTCCTGAATAAATAATGCCTCTATGTTCCTATGACCTTGGGAACCATCTTTGACACCTCCTTTTTCATTCAGTGCATCATCAATTTATGTTGATTGTACTTCCAAAGTTCACATTTACTCTACCAACTTCCCAAGTCCACCTCCATTGCCACTTTCTCGTCTAAGCCACCAACTCTTGTACCCAAACTTCTGCAGTAATACACTGATCTTGTATTGTCCACGTTTTCCTTTCTTCAAACTTTTCTCCATTTAGAAGTTAGAATATGATACAAGCTTTGCTGCTATAATGTAGTGTCCCCTAAATAGAGTGTTTCAGACAAGATAAACATTTAATTCTCTTTCAGATACTATCTAAGCTAGGCAAGGGGTGGTCAATTGCTTGGGCTCTTCTACCATCCTCAAAACATGGTTTTTTATTTTGGGACCTAGTCCCCACTTGTTACCATCTCCCACCAGCAGGTAGCAGGGAAGAGGCCCAGGGAACACATACCAAGTTCTTTTAAGGGGAATATCTAGAAGCTTGGAGAGTCTATATAACTTCCTGAGGATCACACAACTGTTTAGAGGTAGGGCTGATTGGATCTGATGTTTGTGTGATTCAGAAGCCCCTAGACCACTCTTAAGGGGAAAGAAAGAAAATGCATAGCTGTTACATTCCAAAGTTTGAAATAATTATGTGAGGTTTTTATCGATCTCAAGTAGAGACAAGAAAATGGCAGTATTAAGAGTAAAAAGATAAAGAAATAGAAATAAGAACATTTGAGTTCTATGTGAACACAAATGATAGGAATGATCCTATTTGTGACGTATGAATGATAGGAAACAAATATCTCACCACCCTAAGAAAAAGGCTAACCTTCCACTGTTGGGTATGGGAACAGAAGTGGGAAAGAGGGTGAATTGCACTGTCTCCTGTGGGAGTTCTTTTTTTTTTTTATGTGGGAATTCTTTTTTTTTTTTTTAATTTTTTTTATTTATTTAAGCATATTATGGGGGTACAGATGTTTCTTTTACATATGTTGCCCAAGCACCCCCCGCACCACCCAACGACGTGGAGGAAGAAATTTGTGAAGATGGGGG
>CAUYSK010014256.1:0-20780 GCA_963575035.1 Avahi laniger | reverse complement strand
CATCCCTTGGATGGAAATTCTTAGTTTTTTTGAGATTTCATATAATTATACAATATGTCTGTATAAAGGTCTTCCACATCTTTGTTGGATTGTTTGCTACTTATTACTTTCTATTTCAAAGTATTATGGGGGTAAAAATGTTTTTGGTTACTTGGATCACTTTTGTAGTGCTTGGATCAGAGTTAAAAGTGTGTCTGCCACCCAAATAGTGTGCATTGTACCAATTAGGTAGGTTTTCACCCATCCCTTTTTCTCCCCTCCCCCCTGCTTGATTTTCATTCAGTTTTACTTCCCTCTGTGCCCATGTGCACTCATCAATTAGTTCCAATTTAATACATGTGGTGTTTGTTTTTCCATTCATTAGATACTTCACTTAGGATAATGGTCTCTAGTTCTATCCAAATTGTTGCAAAAGATATTAAGTCATCTTTCTTCATGGCTGAGTAGTATTCCATGGTATACATATGCCACATTTTGTTAATCCACTTTTTGATGCTATTGTGGATGGCATTTTAAAAATATACTTTCTAACTGATGATTACTGGTAATATGAATATAATTGATTTTTGGATATTAATTGTATCCAAAAACTTTGCTAAATCTATCAGTAATTTGCTTTTCTAAAATTTCTAAAACTATTGCATCTGTGAAACATGATAGTTTTATTTCCTTCTTTCCAGTATTTATACATTTCATTTCTTTTTTATATTATTGCACTGGATAGAACCGATAGCTCAATGTTGAATAAGAGTAGTAATAATAAGCAACTTGGTTTCTAATTACAGTGAAGAAATGTTAAAAACTTCCCAATTATAGATCATTTTTACTATAAGTTTCCTATAGATGACCTTTAACAGATTAAAGGTCTGTTAATCTGTTCCTTCCTATTCTTAATTTGCTAATAGTGTTCATCATGAATGGCTGCTGGATTTTATTTAGCATCTTTTCTGCATTTATTGAAATAAGGTAGAAAATGATATATATACATACACAATATATTGATATGTTAAACATATTATATAATATATATATTCTGAAAGCATTCATGTAAGGCTAGTATTATTTATTCCATAAAATTTGGTAGAAATCACTGGTGAATCTTTCTGGGCCTGTAACTTTTTTGGTGGAAAACATTTCAGTTATGATTTTTAAATTACTTTAACTAATAAAGAGCTATTCAGATTATCTCTTTTTTGTCAGTTTTGATAATTTGTGATTTTCTAGGAAGTTGTTCATTTTATTTATATAAGTATCTTTTAAGGTCTATACATCATTGCAGTGGTATGTTGGTAAATATAACAAGCAGTATAGAATGTGTACATTGAACATGTACATGAGTTTGTTATAAATTTTATTAATATAAAAGGCATATAACATATAATTTTAAAATAATAATAAACTATATAATATCTTTATTATAAATCCCATTTAACAGTAGATCTCACTGAATGTTTTCTTTGATTTTTGCCAAACTCTTTTATCCATAGTCAATCTACAGCTTCACAGCAACTTTATTTTGACAATAGAGTTGCATCCTAATGTGCTGTATCTTTTTAAAAAAAAAGTATTGTTATTAAATCTGACATGTTACAGTAGGTATACTGTTAAATAATTTTACAGTAGGTATACTGTATACAGCAGGTATACTGTTACAGTAGGTATACTGTTAAATAATTTCTCACTTTTGTACAAATGATATTCATTAAACTGAATCCTCTTTCAGCCTCAGCACTATGTATTTCACTTGTTCTTCACGACATGAACAAACTTCTTTGTTGAATTGGATAATATCTTGCAAATATTGGAAGAACATTTCCTCAAATTTTTGTACTATTCACAATGTAATGGCTAAAGATGATACAGTTTTAAGAGCACACTGCATTAATAACATTGTCTATTTTTAAAAGTCTAGACAATCAATCAATAAACAAATAAAGCACAGATCTGAAGCATTTGCCGACTTCCATCGTGTAAATACTCCCAACCAGTTTGAAGGTACCAATATGACATCATTAAACATAGAATTGGTAAGAGATGTTTAGTTGCACTGCTTTATATAGTATTTCTACCATACATGCACAGCAGATATAAACAACCTCAAGAACATAAATGCTAGTAAACTGGAGTGAAGTAATTAGGAAGTGGTGAGTTTTATGTATTTAATATTTGTTTTAATTTAACTTATTTAATTGTAAGTGATATAATTTAATTTTAATAATGGCTGTGTTGAGAATTGGATTGCAAATTTCTGAAAATTTAGTAATCAGCTCTCCTGAACCAGTCCAAGCCTGCTACAACATACCACTGGATTATCATAATATCTCCTTTTTCATTCCTGATGTTGATAATTAATGTGCTTCCTTTTCATTTTTTTAAATAAATTTCACCATGAGTTTATCAACTTCATAAGACTTTCTTGTAATAAATATTTTGCCTTTGTTGATATTCTCTATTGTATGTATTCCATTAATTTCTATTCTTGTCTTTATTTTAATTCTTCTTCATTTACTTTGTTTTAAATTTGCTGTTCTTTATGTTCCTGAGATAAATGCTTAGATCACTGATATTTAGCATTTTCCTTTTATAATATTTGTATTGAAGAACATAAACTACCTTCAAAGCACTGCATTAGCTGCAATTCACAAGGTACTTTTCCAAGGTTTTATAATGTATTTAATGTTTAAAGCTTTATTTGAGTCATGCTTGACATATCACATACTACACATATTTAACAACTATAATTTGATACATTTTGACATACACATACACCTGTGAAACCGTCATAGTCATGGACAAGTTTTTTGTGTGTCATTGCTCTTGGGTAATTTCCTAAAAGTGAAACAGCCAAGTCAGATGGCAGGTATATGTTTAACTTTTTACGAAACTGCCAAACTGTTTGCCAACATGATTTTACCATTTTATAATCCAACCAGTACTGTATGAGAGTTTTACTTGGTACACATTCTCATCACAATTTCATATGGTCAGTCTTTAATCTTAGAAATTTTAATAGGTGTATCATAGTATCTCATTATAGATTTAATTTGTATTTTCCAATATTTCATTCCTTTAGATTGCCAAGTAACATTCTATCATATGGATATACCACTGTTCATTTATCCATCATCAACTGAAGGACATTTGGTTTGTTTCCAGTTTGGAGCAATTTGTTATAATTGCTATAAACATTCACTCATGACTTTTTGTGAACCCAAGTTTTTATGTCTCTTGCACAAATACTTAGGAATGTGGTTCACAGGTCATATGGTAAATGTATGTTTAACTTTATGAGAAATTACCAAATGCTTTTCAGAGTGACTTTACCATTTTTTATTCCCACCAGCAATATATGAGTTCTAGATGTTTCTCCATCCTTTTACTTCAAACCTATGTGTCTTTAGATTTAAAGAAGTAGGCTTCTTACGGGCAACATACAGTTATGTTTTTTTTAAATTCAATCTAACAATCTTTGCCTTTTAATGGGGAGACTTAAACCACTTACATTTAATGTAATTATTGATAAAGCTGGGTTTAATCTACCATCTTTCTCTTTGTTGTCTGTCTTCTTTGGGATTAAATAGTTTTTATAATTCTATTTCATTACATTGTTGGCTTATTAGCCCCTTGATTTTGTTTTATTTTAGCCGTAGCTTTAGAGTTTATAGCATACGTCTTTAACTTACCACAGTCTTCCTTATGTCATACAATTTCATATATAATATGAGAACCTTGCAACAGTTTACTTTGTTTCTTATGGTACTTAAGGGGGCAACAGGTTGATCTCTGTGCCACTGGATTTCCCACAGTCCAAGAGCTTTGTAGTAGGAAATATTCAATGGCTACTTCAGTATAATTTCATTATTCAGTTACACTTGTTTAATTTATGATGAAAATTTTGATTATACTTAACATTGCCCCCTCCATTTTCCTCTACGCTACTTTAGAGTCTGCCTAAGTTACACAGCACTACCCTGAAGCAATTGATATCAAGATTCCACTCTCCTGAACTAAGGATAGTTTTAAGAAAACAGGGGAAGGATTCTAAAATGTAAATGATCAAAAGATTAGTTAACTGATACCAACTTAAAATTTAAATTATAACATTTTGTAAGTAATACAAGATTTTCTCTTTTCTGATATCTAAGTGTAAGGAAACCATTATTATGCAATCTCATATAATTTTTAGAGTTTATAAAAGAGTTTATAGTATATATTTATATAAAATTCATGTGTATATATAACTTTAATTATGGGTTGAATAGTATTTAAAAATTAAGAATCTTAACTACACTGCCATAAACAATAGCAATTGAATTCAGCAAATATTTATTAAGTGAATACTCTATGCTAGGCTCTTGGGGGTACATCCTTAAGAAAAATTTATTTTGCTTAATTATTTCAAAATGGTAGGCTATGTCATGCTGTTCATTTTGCATGGATTAATTTCACATCCCATATATATTAAAAACTCTTAAAATAATTTCTTCAATTCAATAATAGATTTTTTTCTTTTTATTTTTAGTTGACATGTAGTAACCAAACATATTTATTGGCTATAGAGTGACATGTAGATACATGAATACAATGTATAATGATCAAATTAAGGTAATTAGAATACTCATCACTTCAAATATGTATCATTACTTTGTATTGTAAACATTCTAAATCTTCTCTAGCTTTTTGAAAATATACAATAAATTACTCTTAACAATGTGTACTCTACAGTGCTATAGAACACTAGAACTTATTCCTCCTATCTAGCTATACTTTTTAATCTGTTTACTAACCTCTCCCCATCCTCGCCTTCCTCCTTCACTCCCCACCCTCTAATAACCACAATTCTACGCTCTACTTCTATGGGCTGAACATTTTTAGCTCCCACATATGAGTGAGAACAGATGGTATTCATCTTTCTGTGCCTGACTTACTTCACTTAACATGATGTCCTCCAGGATTAAACAATAGACTTTTATTTATTCTCCTAACTTGTATCACATTAAAAAAAAGGGGGAGGGAGTGACTGATTTTGACAAAATTCCTGACTTCCAACCAATTATAATAGCATGTAGATGTATATTATGAGAACACAAATAAATGCATAATAAAATGTAAAAACTCTTTGGAATTTGCAAACCAAAAGAACAAAATTGTCCAATGTAATTGAACCTGAAATGGGACCCAGATTATAAATATAATCATGTGTATAATTGTTCAGTTACAACAAGGTGAGTGGGATTTTTCTGTTTAGTTTCAAAATTAAACCTAAAGTATTTCTTTTGCCTACTAAAAATATTCACACTAATTATTACATATAATACCAGGTTTTCTCCCTATACCATAACTCCCCAGAAATGCCCACTTCTGAAAGGGAAACATTGTGAGACAAAATAAGATTTTTAGGCAAGTGTAATGCCATGTAGCAAAATTTCCATGAAAATATTTTCATAGGTACTGAAGGAAATATTATGAGCCAGTTCTTAAGAATATTCACTGGGAAGTAGTTAAAATGTTTGAGAATACTAAGGATATTCCAGAAAGTATTTCTCTTTTTCCAATTGAAACCCAATTTACTATAAGTCTACATTTCTCAATATTTTGGGTGCAAATTCATTATCAAAAGTACTTTGATGGGGGGAGGGGAGGCAAGGGCAACATACGTAACTTAAACATCTGTACCCCCATAATATGCTGAAATAAAAAAAAACTGAAAAAAAGAAAAAAAGAAACACAAAGTAAATACCAAGAGAGACTACTAAAAAAGTTGGCTCATACCTGTAATCCCAGCAATTTGGGAAGCTAAGGTTGGAGGATCGTTTGAGCCCAGGAATTCGAGACCAGCCTGAGCAACATAGTGAGATTTCATCTCTACAAAAAAAATTTTTTAATCAGCCAGGTATGATGATGTGTGCCTGTAGTTCCAGCTACCTGGGAGGTTAAGGCAGGATGATCACTTGAGCCCAGGAGTTCGAGGTTGCAGTGAGCTATGATTGCACCACTGCACTTCAGCCTGGGTGACAGACTGAGCTTCTGTCTCAAAAAAATAAAAATAAAATAAGTTGAATAAAAAAAAAATAAAGTACTTTGACTTTTAAAAGTCAAGAAAAACACATTTTAATAAATTTTAATGAGAAAAAAAATTCTTGCTGTTAAAAAATTGATATTTTAAATATAGGCCTTCGTTAATCACACTGAAAATTCTTTTAAAGGGCCACAGAGTTTGACAAATGAACCCTCAAGAATTGTATTCAGATTTGTTTTAAAGGAAACTTATAATTAACCCAAAGAAGTTAGACTAAGGCTGTGGAGTCCTGCAATTTACATATCTAAAATGGATTGAAAATAAATGGAAGGGCATAAAACACATTTTCATCAAAGGGTTAAGATCAATCATAAATATTCACACCAGACCAAAGAATAATGGAATCGTTTATTGTCTGCGGACATGCATCTCTGTGCAGTATAAAGCTTGATCCTAGGATTATTGGTAAGTTGAAATTTGGCTCATGAAATGGACTTCGGGTTAGCCAATTCATGAGTATTCATTTAACATGTCAAATCAGTGACTCAAGCACACAATGACTTGATTGATCAGTGCTATTACTAAGACCAGTGCCAAAAATATGTTTAGCTCAAGGTACACCAAGTCAAGATTGAGTCTCTCACCACAGGATTTGAAATACAAGGGCAGACTCTGCTTAGTGAGCTGGTCTGCTGTGCCTTGCAGAGACAGATTAACTTTTCCAAGCCATCAGAATCCATTTCCAAATGTGGCCTGCTAGGAGGCAAAAGGGAGTAGAAAAATCAATCTCTTGCTCTTAAAGTGATGACAATCTAAGAGACAGAAACTATACGGTAAAATCTATTATCCCTCATGGTTAGTAAAGTCTAGACAATCAAATATTGCACTCAAGAGTCCATACATGTTTAGAGAATTAGAAATAAGAAGAGTTTTAACTCCACGTGTCATGATATAAGCATGGTAATAAAATATATTTGTAATAATTCAAAGAGCACTTCAGCATTTTACAGTGTGTCAAAGTTCCCATTGTAACCAATTGTCATCATTTATAAGACTGACCAGCTCAGACCTTCTAAGGGCCCTTGTTAGCCCCAGCAGAGATCAAGGGCCTACAAAACAGGAGCAGATTCTAGGCAGGGGACTTTCCCAACTGGGTTTTCCCTAATTCACCCTCAAGAAGAAGCCCCTCTCTTTGCTGGTCCATGGTTGCTACTCCCTGTGCTCTGATCTGTTTTCTATGCCTTTATGCCCTGTGACCCCAGGATGAAATCATTCGTTGGGAAAGTTCTGATATTTTTCTAGTCTCCTTCTGATCTAGACATTGTTTAGGTTGACTTTTGTTGTATACCTAAAGCCTCCAGCCAGTTTTTGTTCAATTCTTCACTGATCCCTGAAAAAAATGGAGATTATCACCCTACCCTACAGGGAGATTTCATACATACTGCTGCCATTTCCATGCTTTAAAGGAAGGGAGCTATCCTGTGGCTCCGTTGAAGATGACACATTGAGAAACATGGGCAGGAGCTAGGGAGTATTGGGTAATCCAGGCTGACCCAGCAAGCTTTTCCCCCTGCCAGGGCCTCACACTTGAATGTACATGAAAGCCTGAGCTTTGCACTTGAAAAGGGAACAGGGTGTAGAATTACCATAATCTGCATCACTGTTAAGAAAGCTTTGCTGCATATACCAAATATGGCCTTAATACAGGGTGACATTCCTTATCGCCATGTCCAGAGGTTAAAGAATCACCTGGAATTTTAGAGGAAATGTACTGAAGCACACTTAGAAAAATGTTCTCCTATTAAAATAACCATCTCTAAATGCTCTATAATTTAGTTTAAAAAGGGAAATGGCTAAAATATTGGAAAATATTATTTGGGATTAATTCCTCTGGAGGCAGTGTTTATTTCCACTGTTTCAGAATGATATCCAAGATAGCTAAGCTACTTGTCATGTTATTATGGTATTTGTTCAATTAGCCACAGCTGTCAACATCATAGTACTGCCCTTTGGGGACACCATCATTCATAACATGTTTTCTCATAAGATGTTATGAGAAAATCAAATGCAGCATTTTATCACCATGGAGAAATGGAGAAACTGTTTTCCTGTTGAAATCATATTTACGTATTAAAACAGCACACAGGCTATATACAGAGGAGAGAGATAAAGAGTTCAAATAAATAAGAAAATATGTAGATCCAAGTAGAAAAGGGAATAAAAAACATGAATAAATCACAGACGAGAATATGCAAAGACTAAGAAACATTTTTTAAAAATCTTCCATAGTAAGAAATAAAAAATAAATCAAGGAATAATTTTTTCCTTTAACAGTAGCAAACACTTAAAAAATACTCCTTTCTTGCAATGATACGAGCAATAAGAATTGTTAGTAGAGTTTGAATTGGTAAGCTCTTTCTGAAAAGCAAGTATGCAATTTTTATCAAGAGCATTAAAATGTTTATAACTTTCAGCATAGAAGTATCCATGCTGAGGGAGTAATCAGAGATGGTGACAGACATTAGGACAAAAAGTCTTTTTCTTCATTGTTTATCATAGGCAAAAGAGAAGCAGCCTAAAGGAAAATGGATAAATAAATCATGGTAATAACATAAAAGGAAAAGTTACTCATATCTCAAAAAAAAGAGACATGAGAAAAATGTTCATAATCTAATATTTAGTAAAAAATAAAAGCATGTGTGTGTGTGCATGTATGTATGCATGTAATACAAAGAAGAATACACACACTACACACTCTTTAGGAACATGAACTAGAATAGCATTCCTTTTCTAATTTTTTAAGGATGTCAGCTAATTATACAGTGAAACAACACATGCTACATATGGATGAAATTTAATTTTAAATGAACGAATGGCATGTTTATATAATGCACTTTGTGAATCTTCATAACATATTTTCACCAAATGTTTTTGTAAAGAGGATACTAAATTATCGTACACTTTTTTCTGGGTCCACTGTGAGATTAGCTGTAGTTGGCACCATTTAGAAATATCAGGAGAGAGAAAGAAAAATGAAGGACAAACAAGCACTGGAGTACTAGTTTGTGACAGTCTTCTGCTAGGTGTCAACATCTCCGGATTAAGAGGATTGGGAAGAATTGTTTCCTTTTCATTAAAATGACAATGTGAAAACTTAATTTGTAAACTGTGTGAAAAAAATAAATGAGAGAATAAAGAGTAAAGTCAGAACATATTAATCTAAGTAAATAAAGAGGGAAGAAATGAGAGCACGTGTGCATACGTGCATGGAACAAACCAAGCATCAAAAACCCCAGTAAATATTATTCCCAGAAGCCAGACAGTTTCATGAGTTTCATGTCTTGGAGGTTATAGGGTTAGGACTCTAATCCTGGTTCTGTGACTTGCCAACTGTGCTGTCTGGGGAAAACTGCTTTATACTTTTTAAGTCTTATTTTTATTTTTTAAAATCTGCTTAGCTCTGAGGGTATGGCAATATTAAATGAGATTATATATGCTATAGAAAGCGCTTAGTTTCCTAGCAAATCAGAACGATTAGAGGAAGGGAGGAAGGGTGTTGAGGGTGATGGTAGTAGCGGTGGTGCTGTGTGATGATAATTAAGGTGAAGGTTTATTTTCAGGCACGTAAAATCACTTCCCCTCTCCGTTTATGATCTCTGGCACATGATAACATTTATCAGTTTGTCTTCAACAGCAAAAACTGACCACAGAGCAGCATTACAGTGAAGACAGGATCAGGGTATGAAATGTTTTATGGGAAAATATTATTTCATCTTATAGAAAATACAACTAAGCATTGTTTTAGAAATTGAAATTTATAAATCTTAACTTTTCATTAATAGATATTAAATGGCATTATATGTTACAGTGTTAATATTGTTTAAAAAATTAAACAGAGCTGGATTACATTTAAATAATTTAACTTGGTTAAATTAGTGGAATCTGATTGATGGAGTCTGATATTAATAGGGAGAGATGAAAGCAGGGAGAGCAGAGGTAGAAAACATTCTGAAATTTATCTCTATGTTACGGAAGAGGTAGCGCCTTTTATTTTCACTTTTCTTTTTGCAGATTTTAATATTTTCAATGGCTGCATTGCTATTATAGCTAGAAAAAAGACATTAAAATTATCTCTTGTTTTAGTGTATTTCTAGATAAAGTACCTTTCTGTAATGTATGCCTCAGAGTGTAGCCTACAGATGAAACGAGCATACCTTACTGGTCACTAGATCACATCAACTCAGTCCCCTACACCAATGCTGATCACAAACCATCACTTTGAAATCCTCTCGCTATCATAGTTTTCCTTGTACTAACTAGGGGATTTTGGGGTGGGGAGAAAAATAAATAAATAGATAGATAAACAAACTGGAGGAATTAACTAAATTGCTGGGCTCTGTAGTGGGATGAATTGTGCCCCACCCCTCCAAAATTTATCCACATCCTAATCCACTGAAATTCTTAGACATAACCTTATTTGGAAAAGGGGTCTTTACAGATGTAATTAAGTTCAAGATCTCAAGATGAGATCATCCTGGATTATGACCTAAATCCAATAAGAGTGTCTTTATAAGAGGCAAAAGAGAAGACAGAGGGGAGGAAGAGAAGGCCATGTGAAGAGGGAGGCAGAGATTGGAGTGAGCAGAAACAAGCCAAGGGACACCTAGAGCCACCAGAAGCTGGAAGAGGCAGAGAAGGATTCTTCCTGAGTCTTCAAAGGGACAGTAGCCCTGCCAATACCTGCATTTCAGACTTCTGGTCTCCAGAACTGTGATAGAAACAATCTCTGTTAGTTTAAGCCACCCAATTTGTGGTGATTTGTTGTATTAAAAAAGCTCCAGCAAACTCATGCACGTTGTGAGGAAACCAACCCCATGAAATAACTTCTCTTCCCAAAGTCAGCAGCGGGTGAGCCACGGTGCCCTTTCCTTTTTAAAAGGTACTGCATCTCCTTAGAGCTCCCCCTCTCCGAGGCTGACGGCAGATCAGCACCTCCTTACTGGTTCTTGCCCTTCTTTCCTGATCTTTGAAACAACGGTGCTCAACCTGTGGGTCGCTGCTGCCAGGGGAGACGATGCTATTGCAGCCACGTGAGTGGATTCCTTCCAGGCACTCCACCACCTCCAGTATAGGAATTAACGTTTTGCCAATATTTGTAGATCAGGTTAGTGAAATGAAACATTTATTTCAAATGGTTATCAAGTTTTGGTGAATATTAATGTTCTCAATAAAAAGATGTTGAATAAATAAGTATTATTACGGGGGAAAAACGCACTTAAATCTTTTTGACAAATTAAAGAGATCTTTACATTAAAAAGATTGGAGCTGCTGCTTTAAAACAAATACCTTTCACGCAGTGTAGAATAAATTGTTCTCTCTTCTGTACCACCCACTGCACACTAGTATTTAGATTTACCATTAACTGTAGCATGGAAGGCCATGTGGAAAAATGAACGAACTTCAAAAACCAGTGATTTCTCATGATAGACTATCATATATGCATTAGACGCTGGGGAATATAAAAGTGAATGTCTGTTGAATTGAATGGATTGAACACTTTTTTAAAACTGATCAATAAAGAAAACAATAGTATCACTGTACGTATATTGGACCACTTTTTAGCTTTGGGAATCTTGGTCTTTCAATCTCTTTCAGTCTTGGTTTCCTAAACTGTAAAATGAGTTCTTCTATTGAGCTGGAGGGAAGACTAAGTGAGTTTACGAATGAGAAAGGCCCATCAGAAAGCCCAACACACAATGGATGTGATAAATGTAATTTTCCCTGGCCCCTTTGTTCCTTGTATGAACTGCACCTATGAGTTGGTGACTTTGCCACCAGCAGAGTAAGTCTGGGGAGAAATGCTCACTCTCCCAACCCAAATATTAGTTATTATTTGGTCCTGTTTGGTGCTCTTAAATAGGCAATTTATATAAAAAGGTGGTTATTTGTTCTTATTGATTTTCAGAAAAATGTCTAGAATCATATTAAAGTTCTTATTGGCTCATATACCATTCGAAAGAAACATCTGACTTTTTCTAAACAGACCCTTTGTTTTTCTAGTAGTTAAAAAGCGATCACTTTCTTGTTTGATAAATAAACATATGTATTGAAATTTACACAAGCATCTTGGTTGAGAAGCAAAATAATTGACTAAATATAAAGCCACTGGGAAGATGGGGTGGAGTGAGGAGTTTTCTATAGAACCTGAGGGTAGGTTATGAGCCCATGGCCTTTCAGTGAGACAAAACTGGTCTGTTTATTTGGTTTATTTAAGTAAATTAGTTGTAAAATTAGGTTGGGATTTTTTAAGCCTATGGTAGTTATTCTTTATGAGTCTGGGCCCCGAACAAAAATATTTCTTTAAGTTTTTTATTTGAGAATTGCTTTCTTCAGGTGAGCTCTGCAAACACTGTAAAAATGTATAAATCTGGAACACTAGGAAGTATAGAAAAGGGAAGGAAATTACCTCAGTTTGGCAGGAGGCACAATGTTACTTTCTTTAAATAAAATGCATCCTCTGTCCTGACTCACCCACTGCAGCGCAATTGAGCGTTTCATTGTATTCTGTGACTGAGCTCTGCCAGCCAGAGACGGGAGCTGACACTGTGGACCTGAGGTTACAAAGAGCCCATGTGTCCCCACTCAGGTTTTCACATCCCTAGGAGGGCTTGAGTGGGGAGCTGCTTTGTTATTTTTCTCAGGTCCTATCACAAGCGGTCTTTGACAGAGATGCCCAGAAGGCCTGAGCAGGAACTGAGCATGAATCCATGTGCCCATGAGAGGCAGAAGGGGGCTCTGTCCGAAGGCACCCAGTGGCTCTAGCAGAGAAAAGCCAGTTGTCCGCACACATCCATGACTGAAGGGAAGAGAAGCTCTGACAGGAAGGGGAAAGACTGGGCATGGGAGAATACGAGGACAGTCACAGAAGCCTCTTGCCACCTCGGGCCAAGGGCCACAGTGGTTTCCACAACATTCCAGCCAATCAGGTGGTGATTATTATAACGGAAAAATATCTCCCTAGGTCTTTTTCCATGCATTTTTCTCTAAAATTCCAATGAGCCCAGTGTCTAGTGGGTACAGTGGTAAGGATTGTCACCCCTATATTTGTATTAATGCAACGTTTGGTATGTGCAGCATATCTTCCTATCAATGACTCCAATGATGACAATTCCGCATCCTTGCATTTCTACATATTGTGACTAGCACAATTCGTTGTGATTATTTGATTAAGAATTAAGTTGTTAAATATAAACTGTAAACATATCCCATAATTATTAAAGCTGAAGTTCAGCATGATTTTTTTAATGTAGCAAGAGACCGTGATATTTCTTGAACTCCCTGTTTTAGTCCTAACAGATTGTTAAGAGAAACCAAATATATTCCAGCCTCTCATAATGTGATTCAAGGAGCACCTGTCTCACTGGTTCTCCCCACATCAGCCTCCACAGGCCCCAGGCTTTTCTCATCTCAGTGCCTTTGGCTCGTGGCAAGGATGACCGAGGTCACATGCATCCAGGCTGGGGCACCCTTCAGAGACGCACAAACAATTCTCTCCCCTACCAGGAAATGTGTATTCCTTGTGTGAGTCTCTCCTTAGGGATGACAATCTCGAGGTAGTAGAACACTCATTTATTATTGAGGACTTCATGGTCTTAAGAAATATATACAAGGAAGGAGTTGTAATTAGAAAAGTTTCTAATAAAAGTCTGTAAATTCCACAAAGGGAAGTGATATTTGACAGTAAAGGTGATTAATGAAGCCCTGCAACAGAGGCCAATATGAAATTCATTTCTTCTCTTTTCTCCAGGGACTTAGTAATGAGGTCAGTAATTTTCTGTAGCTCCTCAAACACTGAAATTTTACTCTGTCAACCATTGACTTCTCCTAGTAAAAACAAAATAGGACACAGCTATTCAAATTCCTTTTTTTTTTTTTACAACCTCCTCAAACCTCTCCTCAAATTCTTGTTATTAATACAAATACATTATTAGGTCTTGCAGCAGATCCAGCCATGGGTGATACATATCCACCTACATAACTGCAGAATCATGGAAGCAGAAACAGTATGTCTACAAACAGACCTTTTTTCACTTATTTTAAAAATCTGCTTTATAACATTTAACAAAATTTCGTATAAAGTGAAGGATGCAGAGATTATATCCCTGTGTCCACATGAATCCATATGAATGAATTATGGAAGAGTAGTTGAAATGTGCTTTAAGTGGAATTTCAAATTAGAGATGATGAGGAGGATATAATAGAAATGAAGTCAATAATAATCTTTAAACAACAATTTGAGATGGAAAAGTATGAGGATTTTCTGATTCAGAACATCCAATATCTACATGCAGCAGAGTATAGAAGTGTGACATGAAAGTAGATTGGAGCATATTGTGGAAGATCTTGATGTCTACGGGGAGAGTGAGTTCTTAGAAGGGAAGAGGACATATTGAAATTTTAAAAATAGGGTATATTTTCGGAGATTTACCACATGTTGGCAGCCATGGTATGGATTGGAGGAGGACAGGAAACAGTCGGACATCCAGTTTGAGGACTTTTGAAATAATCTGAGAGAGAATTGATCAGGACTTAAATAGAGATGGTAGCAATGGAAAGAAAAGGGAGGGACATTGGTTTGCGTGGTTGTAGGCTAAAACTATCTAGTTTCGCTGTCCCCAAACCCCAGGCTGTTAGGGACCAGGCTCCAGAGCCCCACACAAACCCCCACCCCACATCCATGGAAAATTGTCTTGCATGAAACCAGTCCCTGGTGCCAAAAAGGTTGGGGACCACTGATCCAATTGTCTCCCCTGATCCATGTCTTTCTTCCCTCTCCATATCCAAAAATAACTTCATAGTTTAAAGGTAGGAAAACTAAGGGAGCTACTGATGTGTCTTTAAAAAGGAAAATGAAAGGAGAAAAGTAGAGGAAGATGATTTCAATAGAAAATATTTATTAATCAATATATTAATTAATAAAAATGTTAATCACACAATTCTAACTTGTCCTGATCAATTGTGCTAAAACCAACTCAGACAGAAGAAAGCAATACTGTGGCACTTGATTACCTTTATTGTGCAGGACACAAACCTAATAGTCTGCATAAATTAAAAGGGCAGCAAGGTAAGTTTTTTTAAACTCCCAAAGTATATGTGTTGAAAACTACATGAAAAAAATATGGACAAAGCATTCATCATTATATACAGGGGTAATTAGCTGTTACCTTTTTTGTTGTTGTTGCAAGAAAAGATAATTCAGCTCAATGTCCAATAGGCTCCATCCTATGATCCATCTTCCCTGCTCTTCTCCCAGCCCCTCAAGGTCACCTTCTCATCCCATTTTGGAACTTTCACATTTGTTTCTCTTTTGCCTGGTATGCTCCTACGTCAGGTATCTTGCTTCCTCACGTCAAATAGCCTTTGGCTTGAACGTGATCTCTCCAGAAAAAATTTGCCTGTGTCTTACTGAAAACACTGCCACAGCCATCACCAGCACCAACCACTTTTATCTTCTCTCTCATTTAAATTGTATTTATAATTTATTGATTACCATCTAAAATTGCACCAGAATTGCTATCCGAAATTGCATTGCATTTGCATTCTCATTGATTGCCCCCATGGAATACAAGCTATTTGTCTCTTCAGTTCATCACAGTGTCCTCAGCACCTAGAAGTAACCAACGCATATCGAGTACTTGGTAAATATTTGCCGAATATCATCATTATTAATGAATGAATGAAATGAAGTAATTCCAAAGGAATTTTGAAACATCAATATGAATTTACTGAACACTTTCTAAGTATTTGGTGGAGAGACATTCAAAGACAATGCAAAAAATAATTTGCCCTAGGTGAGTAGAGAAAGTAAAAGGAATAAGGAATTAGCATTTGCCATTTTTTTCTTGTTTTCTGGCTGGAAGTTAATTAATGAATCCTTCTAGATCTTTCTGGAGTGTAACTATAGGAGGAGGGCACAGAAGACACTAAAGAGACACAGGAGCCCAGGAAGGCTTCAGCAAAGGAAAAAAACGGAAGGCACTAGAGGACCATCCCCAGTCTGTCTAAAACATCGTTCGAGGGCCTTATGTCAGATTCCCACCAAACCACATGTGCCACATCTCTGCTGACTGCCTGGAGCAAACACGTCCCCGGGTGAGAGCATGGGATGGAAGCCTTCCGTGCCTTCTGTTTTCCTCATGTCTCCAGTTAGGCTCTTTGGCAGGGTGTGTGCGAGTGTGTGTGAGCATGTGTGAGTGTGTGTGTGTTTCTTTTCCTTGGCTCCCAAGTCAAATCAGTCCGCTTCTGGTACTTGGCAACCCAGCACGCTTCCTCCCACTAACGACAAGCCTGTCTGCAAAACAGAACAACATCTTTGAGATGGGGTGTTTATCTGGGCAGCACGCAGCCTCTGCAGCCAACAGGGGCCCCTCCTTCAAAGGCATTGCTGAATGGGGCTCACCTGATGAAAGCCCGGACTGTGTGTGCTTGACTTGATTTACGGGCAACAGCCAACTCATTAGGCGCACTGGCCTGAGGAAGCCTGTCAGCTGTGGGGACAAATGTTTTTGTAGCTCTGTGGTGCCCACAGGGCTGCTTGCAGCTCGGGGTCTAGAGTACAAAGAGGACAGTGATAAGGGGCTCTGGAATCCATGCCTGGCTCAGGGAGCGCTAACTGCCCAAGAGATTGATATCTAGGGTGCAAAGGCTTAAAAAAATTAGATTAATTTAGCTCAGCTGTGCTCACTGAAGGATTGGGTTGCAGCTGGTGCTGAAACATTAACAATCAGACCTCAGAGATCAGGGGGCAAGTCTCAGGTTGGAAGGGAGGGAGTAAGATGGATTGCCTGTCAGCATGCCTGCTCCCCAGGAAAATGATGGCTTCCAAAGGTAGCCTGCGTTGCAGATAATCCTATAGAGCCCCAGTAAGGAAGCAAGTGGTGTGTTCCTTGGGATATGGCATTAGCAATTGAGAGCACTGTCTTCTAATCCTGGGAACATCACCTGTGACAAACTGCTTTAAAAACATTCTCAACTTCAGTCTCTTCCTCTGTGACTAAACAGTAACTAATATTTCAGAAAACCTGAACAACAAGTAGAATCCTCTCTGAATTCTAGTATTTTGGTATAAGATATTCATTCCAATATCTGCAATCGTACATTGATTATTTTTCTGAGGCTCTTACCCTTTGTCTCCCAAGTTTATCTCCTTAGAAAATATCTTCACCTGTAAGATTGCCTACTAAAATTCCTCATACTCCTACTGTGGTTCTTAGGTGGAAACTCTAGCAGACTTCAAATTCCGTAGTACATATAGTAAAAGAAAGAAAACATTTTTCTCACCAGTACTCATTGCTCTGTGTTAATGTTTAAGGGAACAGCTCTTAAGTATACTCGTCAGTAGATTATCAGCTCTTTTCACCTATTTTAATAAGGCTCCTTTTAAAAGTTACCATTTATTGAACACTTATTATGTGCCAGGCACTGTGCCAATGCTTTATGTAATGAGGAGAGTCATTGTCCAAATTGATATGTATTGTTCAAGAATAATTATTAATAATGCTACTTCCTTTCTCAAAAGTTTCTAGGTTTAAAGTGCAAATGTTATGCTCACCCCATATATAATTAATTCACAGATTAAAAGTACATGTGTATTACTAACTAGGTGCTCAACCAGTGGTGATATAGTGAAACCTGATAAGGCTCTGACTATAAAATTGAACATGACAATAGAGGAAGCAAAGTTTAGATAAATAAAAGCCCACTTCTCACAATGTTTCTTATTCAGATTGTCAATGCCATTTGGGAAGTAGGTTGAAGCTGGCACAAAAGAGATTGTTGGCTTCTCAAACTGAAAATTGTAAAAAGTGTACTTTGAGGAAGGCAGAATCTTTGGGGGAGTGCCATGTTACATGGTGGAATAAGGACTAATGTGGAAACTAGAAGACCAAGTTCTCAGCCCTCTCTCTGTCATGGACTAATTCCATGATCCAAGGAAAACCGCTTCTTCCAGAACGTTCCTCATTTGTAAAACATTGGCATCAAACTAGTTAGCGTACAGGAAATGTCACTGAAAATTATAAAGCCTCAAACTCATGAAGAAATTGTACATCTCAGAGAGATTGTGACATTTCCAAAGTCGTACATTCACTAAGTAGCAAAGGGGAGAACCAATGCTCACGTCTCCTGGTCCAGGTGCTTAATGGAATGCAAAGTGAAATCAAGGAATAGCCACAAACCACTGTTTAAACAGAGCCACAAAATCAAACATTTACAGAGGGCAAAATTAACGTCCTTGGATCAAATTCAGTGGCTAGCAAAGCGGTGTATGACCAGAACTACTTTGACACAGAAATTCACGGGATGACCATCCAGGGGTAATAGGAGGTACATTACCTCTCAGAGAACAGGAATCTCATTTAAGTGGCCCTAAATTCAACCAACACAGAAATATATGGAATATTTGTGCAAAAACACCACTCATGTTAGCAAAAAAGAAGCCATTATTAACTTTTAAGAAAGCTGCACTAGTAGAGTGGTTGTGCAGGAAACAGACTCTGGGACAGGAGTTCGTGACCCAAATGCCTACAAGAGTGAGGAGTTGCACAGATGAATGAAGTAGGCTGGAGGTGTGTTGGGACTGCAGCAAATTAGAAAGAGGATGCTACATCACTAACCAACTTCAGTCCATTGGAGCCACATTAGAATGCATGACCAGGCCGGACGTGGTGGCTCATGCCTGTAATCCTGGCACTCTGGGAGGCCGAGGCGGGTGGATCATTTGAACTCAGGAGTTCGAGATCAGCCTGAGCAAGAGCGAGACCCCATCTCTACTAAAAATAGAAAGAAATTAGCTTAACAATTAAAATGTACATATAGAAAAAAAAATTAGCCGGGCATAGTGGCACGTGCCTGTGGTCCCAGCCACTCGGGAGGCTGAGGCAGGAGGATCGCTTGAGCCCAGGAGTTTGAGGTTGCTATGAGCTAAGCTGACACCACGGCATTCTAGCCTGGGCAACAGAGTGAGATTCTGTCTCAAAAAAAAAAAAAAGAATAGATGACCAGTGGGGTTTGATCTAACAATGTTTCGAGAAAAGACATCATTTTATAACCTTTGTTCATGAAGGTGGAGAGGAAACAAGCAGAGAGCATGAGCTGGAGACTAAGGCTTAGCATTGGGTGGGAGAGGACTGAGAATGGAATACCCCAGGAAAAGGAGTAGAGCCAAAGCCAAAGCTAGTTTCCTCCAATCACCCATGTCCACTGTGACAATACAGAAGCTAACTCACTTTCAACACCGATTAGACCTTTACAATTAAGAAGTCTTGGCCAGTAAGCAAGGCCAGTTGGAAAAGACAAGAAATAGTAGCAGGTAGGGCAATAGGATGAAAAATTGTTTTCTATACCCCAGCATGGTGGCACATGTTTCTATTTCAGCAAGACTCACACTGAGAGCAAAGAAGAAAATGGAGCCCACCCAAGATGGACTAACATGTCACCAACCAGAGTTAAATATTGCCATCATAACTTGGTTAAAGCACTTAAGAGATAAGACCAGTATTCAATGCTGTCATACATGTAACCATGTAAATATTGTTTGCAACTGAGTCAAATAGTATACTATAATTAAATTTCCATTTTTGATTATTTTTCCCCTTCTGGGGTTAATAACTGTCTCTATTTTACTAGTTTTAAATTGATCTGCTACTAATTTATCCCCAAACATCTATCAGAACTCTGAAACTCCTCTTTCTCTGGAATAGTGGACTCTTCAGGCCTGCCAAAAAGCTGTGATCCTGGAAGTTCACTTTACCGCCAAGCTAGGAGCTTCCTTTGCTTCTCCTACATTGGGCCACCTGGACACATGTCTATCTTCTTGCTCTAACTCCATATATTGGTGGAAGAGAACTTCTTCCTGAGCATAGATGTACAGTGGTAATTTTTTTTAGGTTTTTCATATTGGAAATGTATTTATTTTTCTTATATTTGATTAACAGTGTGGCTAGATAAGGAAATAATTTTCCCTCATGATTTTGAAGGCATTACTTCACTATCTTTTAGTTTCTAGTGCTGCTTGGAAAATCTGTGTCATTCTGATTCTGACCCTTTGCATAGGATGTGCTTTATTTCTCTGGATGCAAATATGTATTATGTTTATACCAAAATTCTAAAATTTCTGATTCATAAAGGCTGGCCCATATCAGAAAGTTTGGTCCAGTTTTGAAGATTGGCAAAAATAACAAGTCAGATTTGACTCTTATTTCACTACAGATTCCAAGGAAAAAGAAAGAGAGGTTACAACATAAAATTTCCTGTCAGCATGGCTCCCTGATGCTTCCCTAGTCTGTCATGAAAACTAATTTAGAACATACTGTTCTCAACCTCAACAAACTGCACAGAGGAGGGATCTGCCAGGCTAGAGCAGCTTGGGAAGACAAGTTCACTGCCTTCTGCGTGATTTAGGCTGGGCAGTGCTGGGGAGATTAGAAAGAATTAATATATTATATAATAATATAATATATATATATACTATATAATAATGAAATGAAATATAAAACCTGTGCCAAGTCATTAGTGTCAGTTGATTCATCCAATGTGATTGAATAATATATATTTTCCTTTTGATGTATTGCATGAAATTTTTCTGTTAGTTGAAGACTAATTCATGCTGCCCATTAGTTATGGTTCTCCTTGAAAGAGACAGAGTTGTTTGTACTTTGAATATTATTGGGGCCTAAGCATCCTACAACTTTGACAATGCATT